>MQTX01000046.1:944753-1030017 GCA_009735665.1 Angiostrongylus cantonensis
CCACAGTTTCTCCAGAAAAAAAGTTGAAAAACCGTGTATGAAATTCGCATCATTAAAGAATTTTTAAATATAACACCTAACTAACAGTAGAAACAAAGCATTTTAAAGAGTTCAGTGAGATTATGGTATGTTTCTGGATTTATCTGGATTCTGGAGAGGCGCATGTGGTGCAGTGGTTGGAGGCGCCACTGCGGCGCTCACGTGAAATGCGCCCATGGCTCACCAAGCCTTCCATCCCCCCGGGGTCGGCAAATTGGAACCAGATTTGTCTGGGAGGATAGCAGCACTGGCTCGATACATCGGCCGGCCACCGCGAGTCATTGTAAAGGCCAGATATGCATTCAATCACCTCCAACGATACCTAATGAAGTCGAATGCATGGCGCATCCCTTAGGGATTGATCAACGCCGAGAGCTTTATCCTTTTTTATCTGGATCTATGGAACTATGTTGTACATTGGAGCTCCGTCTTCTCGACAGTGTCTCCTAGTCCATGAAATTCAAAATTTCTACTTAGAAACCTAGCTAAAAGTTATCTCAACACCAGAAATCACCGTCGCCCTGCTAGCAACTCAGTTTATTTATTTGACCCATCTTAACATCTACTGTGCGGCTCCCAGTACTTCTCACATTCAATTCGTTTCCTCGCACCCACTGTCCACGAAAATCTTCTAGCTTTAAGTGTCGCTTCGGTTGGTGCTTGAGGATTTTCATTTCATCTTGAATCTCGTAGAACGCTGGTCGAGCAATTCTCCCTGGAATTCTCAGATGGCCAGACTGGGGAGTTCCCAAGCTGATTGCAGGTAGTGCTTCCCCAGACAAGTCTGGCACCAATTTCCCGACCCTGAAGGATAACAGGTCTCACTGGCCCAGAGCGGATTAGAACTAGCAACACCCTCGTAATTATGGACATCACTACCACTGCGCTACCCGCCACATCAACAAGTTGCTTACAAGGTGGTAAATTTCTCTCTAATTTATAGGAGCCGGTGAACACCTATAGTGACAACTATCGAAAACCCTAATAATCTAACTCAAAACACCATAGAAGTAAATCCTTGTCCGATCAGTGAATTACCACACATTTCCTTGCGAAGATGGGCAACTATTCGAATAAACTGGCAAGTGAATAACTACTTAAAAGTGTCAGGAATTTGGAATTTAAAAAATCAAGGATGTATTAGAATGGTATTTAAAAAAAATAAAGTGCTATTTTGTTCAACGATCACATTCAAACCGGTTTATACGCAATAAATAAAAAAAAGGATAAAGCTCTCGGCGTTGATCAATCCCTGAGTGATGCACCATGCATTCGACTTCATTAAGTATCGTTGAAGGTGATTGAATGCATATCTGGCCTTTATGATGACTCGCGGTGGCCTGCCGATGTATCGAATCAGTGCTGCTATCCTCCCAGACAAGTCTGGTACCAATTTGCCAACCCCGGAGGGATAGAAAGCTTGGTGAGCTATGGGCGCTGGAATCCATTCCACGTGTGTGTCGGAGAGACGCCTCCAACCATTGCGCCCTTTTATACGCGATTGTTTTCTAAAAAGAGTGTAACATTAAATCACAACAGAAGATTAAGAAATTCGAGCTCTTCATTTTCTGAAGGCAACTCTTCCGTATGTACTCAATACTTGGTCGTTTGCTTGCATTGCATGTATTTTATATTGGACAATAATAAACATATATGAGAAACAATAATACGCCAGCTATTGGATATATTCTTGATAGATTTCTCTCAGAAATACAGTGGTTTCAACTGCAAAAATTTGGCAACGGTATTTTCTTGTACCGCTGTCATCCAAATCGTTATGGCTCAGGTGACTATTTCGGAATTGGAATAAGTAACAATCTGATGAAATCGCATCAATGGATAAAGTGCGGCAGGCAAGTCAACCCAATGTACCTGCCACTCAGCGGCAGGGAATCATGGATGCTGATACAAATGGACAGAATGTATTCGGCCAGAATCTGTCACCTAGCGAGACTAAATCTCAAGCAGTTCGTTGATTTAAGGTGTTAAACGATTGTGATATAAGCAAAGCATAGTGCCTCCTTAGAAAAGCTTGCTAGATCACGTTTTGCGTTGCCTTCGCGGCACATCCAATATTGGCTTTCCAAATCGAGGTAGATTTTTGGCGCTCAGGTCGCAATGCTAGAAGACTTAGAGCAATATCCAACTCAAAAACGGCCTTAGACTTTCCAACGGGCGGCGAAACGCTTGTGTGAAACAAGTGCTTCAAACGAAACGCTGCACGTCTCGACTCGACCCCATGTTTTCGGTTATTTTATAGAATTCATCTTACATTGTAATCACGAATCTATCGATGAAAATGAAATTTTGTTGTTCTGGCCATCAATGTGAAGCAAATAGCTCCCACTCCAGCATGACTTTCTCTTTAGTGCTACTGGTCGTAAGAATGGGTATTGCCGTTTCCAAAAACTTGCTCCAACGTCATCATTAACTGTCCTTCTCATTCTACTTAAGGCAATAAAATTGTCCACACGACGTCCATACACATTCCAAAGAAAGAGCAATAATGGCAACTGTCTGTACTACTTCTCACAACTTCACTGATTGCAATTCACATCTTCGTCTACTAAAAGTGACTTCCACAGTTGTTGCTCCAACTCAATCTCACATCATGTTTCCGGAAATATCTTCAACGACGTGTCGCTTGCACAAATCAAACTCTCACGAAGTACTAAGTCCTATTAAGTCCATCTTAGACAAGCTTACTTCAAACATAACGATAACGATGAAATGGAATCACAATGCCTAGGAGCAACTTCTATACAACCACAATTGCGCTGATATTTGGAAAACTCCGGGCCGCAAGTGTCAGCGGTGGGGAACGGACGCGCTATTACCCTTTCCGGGGGCTAATGGGTTCACCACTACAACATTCGGGTCCTTCTTTTCACCTACGCCGCCTAGTTCTAGCAATTGACATCCGCAAACACCCGTCAGCAGGATAGATCTGAGGAATCCAAATTGCCAATGGACACAATTAAGCTGAGGTTGTAGTGGAAATCACAATTTTAAAAAATGTAAAATGTCACAATGTTAACTCTTTATTTGTTGCCTATTACAACATTTTCGCTTATTTTTACCGCAGGGTATTATGTGCTATAGAGATACCTGGTAGAGAGGCGAAACGAAGGGCCAGCATTGTGTGGTGGTGAACGAGTTAACCCCGGAAAGGGTAATGGCGTCTTCAGTCCCCACCGCAAACACTTGCAATCCGGAGCTTTGCAAACATCTCAGCATTATTGGGGTTGCGTCACACATAACACCCTGCTGTAAAAAATTGTAATAGTAAACAGTAAATTAACATTGTAACTTCTACACAGTTGAACTCATTTAAAGCCTGTATTAAAATCACTAAACCCTATAAGGATTAGTCTGTGACTCAAGAATCTAATGAAAATGAACGAACAATTTCCGAGGAGTATGAAAAATATGGTGATTATAGGGAAGACATTATTGACATACTTATTCAAATAAAGGAACTCGATTCAGCTTTAAATTCTACTAATAGTGGAACAAACCAGAACTCAGAATACCAAGCGATTCATCAGAAAACGCTTCTCAACAGAGCAGCATAATTTCCATTCATCCCGGAGTTTTGCTGGTTTAACCACTGTGGTTCTCTGGACTCCCAAAGTCATTTCTCTGGCCAAAGCCTGCTACAGGTCGTCACTACCACAAGCAGTCGCAGCCCTTATGAATCAGATGGATATTTTCCATGCGACTAGTTTGATACCAGGATGGTGGTGAATCCTGGTATTGGTTTACTCTTAGCTGGGCTTCCTGATGGAAACGGACTCTTTGTAAGCATAGGAAACCCTGCTGGGGGATGAACTCTCCACTATACATAGTAGCCCGACACCCAGGAAAAGCTCCTAGTCGCGATAAAGGCGGTAAACTGTTGGGAGGGTTTGACTTCGAATAGTACTAATGAACTCATTTCAAAATAATCATGCAACTGTTGCTCCAACAAAGATCACTCCTCAATATTTTTGCGCGCCATCGCGAAGACTAAGAACGGAAAACTCAAGTTCAAGCACCTCAGACTAGAACTCATCGGAAACTGAAACCTCTGATGAGTTGGCCCACTCTACCAGTAATCGACAGTAACAAACGGTCCTCAACTTTTAACAACTACGTCGTCAACAACACACTAAAAATGTGCGTCAAATTTCATGTATCAGCAAACCATAGCATCGACTGAAGATTCACACTAAGCCACAGTAATGTTTACAATAGAGAGTCTCTTCAATCCTTCTGATGCTTTTCGACAAATTTCCCCAATGCGTCCCGTATGGGCACTAAAGTGTTCACACCGGTCTCTAGCAAACGACCGTATCGACATCGTAATGGCCATTTTGAGTTTGGTAGGTTCCATAGCTTTTGTTACCAAACAATATGTACCAGAGGTGAGGCCGGAAAAGCCGTCCCCTACATTTAATGGTTTATAAAAAAAAACTTTTTCGTAAAAATTCATTGACTGATAATTTGCCTAGCAATTAGCTATTATTCCATTTTAATCCCTATGATGAACCATGGT
Organism: Angiostrongylus cantonensis; assembly: GCA_009735665.1. Taxonomy (NCBI): domain Eukaryota; kingdom Metazoa; phylum Nematoda; class Chromadorea; order Rhabditida; family Metastrongylidae; genus Angiostrongylus; species Angiostrongylus cantonensis. The sequence goes on from MQTX01000046.1 coordinate 949,330, forward strand.
TATTTTATGGAGTGAGTTGGTATAACAAATATCGAAATAGACTCGACGTACGCTGGGAAATACTTCCAAATGCACATAACAATGTATTTGTATAGTAATGAAATGATAAAGCAGTGCCTCTTCTATAATCCTGTCATGTTCAGAAGCATTCAAGTCTCCAACTTATGGAGAAATAACTTTTTATTGCCAAAACATTAAAACGCCCGCAGCCGACGAAAAATTGCGCGCAGCCCATTGAGGCGGCGGCCACAACACCGCAGCGGGGGCGGGATGAGTTAAAGTCTAGGCCTCTATAGATTCTGGACCAAATAAATCTATATTGCCAATGGGGTAATATCTGCATTACATATAGAAATACTTGCAGGAGAAAACATTACCGTCTGCATATTTGGAGCAGGAACCCCACTGATGTTCAAATGCAATAACAACAACGTTGACACTCATATCGAATAAGGGCAAAAGTATATTGCTGTGAAATTGGACTCCAAATTAACACGTAATCTAGGATGAATCACACTTAATGAAAACAACAATCAGCAATATTACCCAGGATCGACTTTCTATTAACCTCGGCACTGTATAATGAATTCGACGTTTTCTCTCCTAGCAATCGCGAGGTTGTTAAACAGCATACGTTTACTTCCATACAATAACACACATACAACACAATCGTAGCTGACGTTTCGGCAAAATCGCTTTCTTCAGAGCCGCTTTCTTCACCTGTCCTCCACCGAGGAAGAAGTATACCGAGTCGCATATGGCGGACGATTGGAGCACCCCTGTCAACGATCGATGCGAAGGTAAGGGGCGGAATCACGCGTGATCTCGGGACACTCTTCCCTGCTATTCATTGTAGGATTTTTGGTAATTATCCAAAAAACCTCGAGGAGTTTGCACGTTGGTGTTTTAATATCTCGTGAGAGGATAGCGACTTTCATATCAAAATCGTCTCCGCTATGCTTTTGTATCCTATGCGTCCCTAGTGGCGTGCCTTGCCTTGCTTTTAGTTTGGCACCTAGGTGTTCTTTTATGCGGATACATAAACGTCTGCCCGTTTCGCCAATATATTCGTCTCCGCAAGTGCCACAAGAGATCGGGTATATCGTACCTGAACTCATGCAGTCATCGTCCCTGCTATAAAGGTGGACGGCGCAATTTTCTGTTTCACACAGACGGTCATATAGGCGGTTACGAACTAATTGGCGATGGAGAGTATCGGGCAATAACACACATACAACACAATCGTAGCTGACGTTTCGGCAAAATCGCTTTCTTCAGAGCCGCTTTCTTCACCTGTCCTCCACCGAGGAAGAAGTATACCGAGTCGCATATGGCGGACGATTGGAGCACCCCTGTCAACGATCGATGCGAAGGTAAGGGGCGGAATCACGCGTGATCTCGGGACACTCTTCCCTGCTATTCATTGTAGGATTTTTGGTAATTATCCAAAAAACCTCGAGGAGTTTGCACGTTGGTGTTTTAATATCTCGTGAGAGGATAGCGACTTTCATATCAAAATCGTCTCCGCTATGCTTTTGTATCCTATGCGTCCCTAGTGGCGTGCCTTGCCTTGCTTTTAGTTTGGCACCTAGGTGTTCTTTTATGCGGATACATAAACGTCTGCCCGTTTCGCCAATATATTCGTCTCCGCAAGTGCCACAAGAGATCGGGCATCCGCATAAAAGAACACCTAGATGGCAAACGATAAGCAAGACAAGGCACGCATAGGATATAAAAGCATAGCGGAGACAATTTTGATATAAAAGTTGCTATCCTCGCACGGGATACAAAAACACCAACGCGCAAACTCCTCGAGGTTTTTTGGATAAATGGCAAAAATCCTACAATGAATAGCAGGGAGGAATGCCCCGAGATTACGCGGGATCTCGCCCCTTACCTTCGTATCGATCGTTGATTGGGGGTGCTGCAGTCGTCAGCCATATGCGACTCTGAGGGGCTGTTCTTCCTCGGTGGGAGACAGATGAAAAAAGCGGTGGGTTTCTTTGAGAAGCCGTAGATCTTGTAATTATCGCTCAGATTTTCATCTTTCTGTTTGTGCTGTTGAAGTGTTTGACCTAGTATGTTGCGTATTATTGTACCCATCCAGGCTCTGAAGAAGGCGATTCTGCCGAAACGTCAGCTACGATTATGTTGTATGTGTGTTAATGTATGGAAGTAAACGTATTCTGTTTAACAACCTCGCGATTGCTAAGACAGAAAACGACGAATTCACAAGTCAGTATCCAGCGATGATCTTGCGTCTACCGATCCATCATTGTTTAAGGTTAGACCTATCATTAGCTGTGTAGACGGGCCAACTGATAAGATAACATGGTTTCTAACCTTAATATTTAACCAGTTGTTGAAACACATTTCAGCCCATCTTACGAATACCCAGATGTTTCTAGATCGTCAACGTACTGCGCAGCCCAGCAGCGCATATGTGATGGAGTCCTTCGACGTTGCTGCCCTTTATACAATGACTCCGTGTCGAATGACTCCGCACTGCAAGTTATATTCGAACTCCTTTTACAGCACAAAGTAGAAATAAACACGTATGGCTTCAAGACAGAGCAGGCGATGGCACTCTTAAAAGAATGCTTGAGCTGCTCAATCTTCAGATGGTCCGGAAAGTACTACGCTCAAATAAGAGTGTTGGGAATAGGACAGCGACTGGCACCAAGTCTTGCCATTGCGTTTATGTCTAAGGTGGAAGCACCTGTGACCGATCTCGGGTCGCTAGTCTACTGTAGATAAATAGATGACTGTGTATGGAAGTAAACGTATTCTGTTTAACAACCTCGCGATTGCTAAGACAGAAAACGACGAATTCACAAGTCAGTATCCAGCGATGATCTTGCGTCTACCGATCCATCATTGTTTAAGGTTAGACCTATCATTAGCTGTGTAGACGGGCCAACTGATAAGATAACATGGTTTCTAACCTTAATATTTAACCAGTTGTTGAAACACATTTCAGCCCATCTTACGAATACCCAGATGTGAAAGAGCTCCTAATTTCGCACCGTTGCGTAGGACGAGTACGGAGAGGCCGCTAAAATCTCAGGACCAATGGAAGCTGCTTGGATCAAGAACTATGGTGACGATCAGTACCTACAATGCCCGTGCACTTGCATCCGAGTCCTCGATAGAAGACTTGCTTATACAAGCAAGAATGATAAGGTACGACGTCATCGGCATGGCCGAGGTGTTGGGAATAGGACAGCGACTGGCACCAAGTCTTGCCATTGCGTTTATGTCTAAGGTGGAAGCACCTGTGACCGATCTCGGGTCGCTAGTCTACTGTAGATAAATAGATGACTGTTTTGTCTTTGCTCAACACAAGAGGAAATGGACAACTGTTTCGAGTTGTTGAACGAACAGTCAGAGTATATCAAGTTCACCCGAGAAAAGCCGAAAGAAAACTGGTTTCCATTACTGAACGTCAGGCTGTCAGAAAATGGCTACATTACGAAGTGGTACCGAAAGCTAAATAGTAAAAACATCTTGGTTCATTACCTTTCCTCTCACCCATCTAACACGAAAAGGGCGCTTGTAAGAAACATGTTTTGAACAGAAGCCAACGTGTGTACGGGAACAGAGCAGCGGGAGGAATCCGGGAACTTGGAAAGGCCAGTAGCCATTTCTAATGACCACGAAACTGTACCACGGATCTCCCTCATATGAGGGAACTCGAGCCGGTTAGCCGCGAGGCTACGTGGCGCGTCCACAGGTGGCGGATATGGGGTTAATCGCGGAATCGCCCAATCTGCTTGCTGTCTCTGTCGTCTACAAACTTTTCACTCGAGTCCACAATCCTAAACAGGATTGACAGAACACTGGACGAAGGACAGGCATGCGAGCAAGTAGAGTTTCGAAAAGGATTTAGTACGATAGACCACATTCACACGTTAACAAGGCTCATTGAAGTATTGCGAGAGTACAAGTACCTACAATGCCCGTGCACTTGCATCCGAGTCCTCGATAGAAGACTTGCTTATACAAGCAAGAATGATAAGGTACGACGTCATCGGCATGGCCGAGACGGTATCCCGTTTCACACAAGGGATGGAATCCGAAGCTCCGACCTATGTCAACGATCGAAAATCAAATATGCCGTTCCATACGCCAAACAGTCGAAGATAAGGTGGGCCGGACCTGTAATGCGTGTGAATGATAACTGATGGACAAAAGCTGTTCGTGACTGGATTCCTCGGGATGTCAAACGTACTGCAGGAAGACCACCGACCCGATGGTCACAGTTCTTCACGAAAAGTCTGGAAGAAAGATATGATGCTCGACGATTCCCTAAAGCGAGCAGAACCCACTGGGCTACTCTTGCACGCGACAGGGAAAAATGGAGGATTTACTGGCGCCCGCTCGAGTCACTCGACGATCAACTGGACTACAGGTGATACAGGTGATACGAAACTGTAGCTCTGATATGTGTAGTGAAATTTTTGGCCTCCATATGACTACTCTTAACGAGGTCCCGTTTATCCTACCCTTCATCTCAAATGATGTAAGTGCAACTATAAAACGCTGCTTAAGAAGTGCGGGTCTCCAGAGGTCTCTATATTTCGGTAAACGTGTAGCGCAAAATTGCATAAATTGCCCTAATGGAAAAGACGGTGATTGCATGAGCTCGGGTGCAGTTTATCTGATCACCTGTAAGGCGTGCGGAGACGAATACATTGGCGAAACGGGCAGAACTTTTTGTATCCGTATCCCTTGTACATCTAGATGGCAAACGTAAACCAAATACCCCAATAGGTGCGCATAGGACCCAGAGGCAACGGCGAGGACCTTGAAGTACGAGTCACGAACCTCGCACAGGAATCGAGAACACAAGCGCGAAACTCTCGAGGCATTCTGGATTAATTCCAGAAATCCTAAAACTAATGGCGTTACTGTGGTCTCTGTCACACTTATACAACCATATCACTTCCTCAGTCTAAGGCCACTTCGCTCTATCATCTATACCTAGCCTCCTATGCTTAACCTTCCCTTCAATAAGCAGCATAAGGGTACTGTAACAGACTCAATGCTGTTATGAGTAAACCTCATTAACGGAGAAATGCCATCTTGTGTGACACCATTCCACCCAAGATAGGAGGAATTCTTGTCATTTATTTAGTTCACAGCATGGCTTCCAGATGGCATTGTCAAACCTTCAAGTTTGATCGATTCTGGTAAGAGAGCTGGTTCCTCTTCAACTTAGTTTACTCTCTTGATGAGACGAAGATTTCGACACTCTTGAATACCTGGTGAATATGAGAGTTAAACTACCCAGAGAATTATGACTACATTACAGGAAAAATGATTCACGAAAAAACCATGATCCGATAATGGTCGAATCATGAAAGTCGCTTCTCTGATTGCGGATTACACATATATCTTAGATGCAATGCACTCTGGACAATCAAAAGGTACCCTAAACAACATGAAGGTGTGTAGAGTGCAACGAGTTCAAGACTGCTAGAATAGACACTGACCAACTGATTGATTTCTGCGCTCACTATTTCACTCAGTGAAATTGTTCTTCAAACAAAACCAAAGAAATACTAGTTGTGTTACTAGATAAGAAGAGCACCAGTAAAGTAAGCTATACTACAACTTTGATAAGTAATTTACCGTTATCTCCCATGAAATAGTTCATCAACAGACAGCCTCCAGCAAGGAAATATCCTCCACTAAGTACCATGCGACGGCCTAACCTGTAAGGTCACCCCGTTATCAAACTGCAAATTCCACTCGCTTATTTAAAACCAATTAATCATTAACCATTAACCATTTAATCTCACTGTTTACAATTCCCAGGATCGACTTTCTATTAACCTCGGCATTGGAGTATGACTACGCGCTGTTTTCTTGTTCAGCAATCGCGAGGTTGTTATACACATACATTTACTTCCATAGAAAACACACAATACAATACAACAGTAACTGACGTTTCGGCAGTATCGCCTTCTTCAGAACCGCTTTTTTACATGACATTCAACGAGGAAGGTTAGAACAGCTGATTATCAGTTGATTATCAGTTGTTCTTACCTTCCTCATTGGAAGTCATGTAAAAAAGCGGTTCTGAAAAAGGCGATACTGCCGAAACGTCACTTACTGTTGTATTGTATTGTGTTTTTCTATGGAAGTAAACGTATGTGTACAACAACCTTATTGCTGAACAAGAAAACAACGTAGTCTCACTGTTTAACTCAAACACTTACCTATCAATAAGCATCAGTACTAAAATGAGTGCTGGGATTTCTACACTGGCCGAAAATATAAAATTTATGTAGATGTCGCCACCAAGAGCATTCGGTTTCATTGCCATTCCATAGTACACCAATGAGACAACAGGCCTAGATAGTATAAGAGAACCTTTCTGCAGTAGAAGTTTTATAAATTTAGTATTTTTAGAAAAATTGTTGTCTCAATTAACATAAAGATGGCTAAGTTATTTTGTGACAAACAAATGTAAGAGTAAAACCTTTTAATGTAAATGCTTTAACCAATAACATTTATTGGAAAAGGAGGACTGCTTCAAAGGTCTGAAGCAATGCAAGTGATCCGGCTTCTACATTCGAAAACCATGAGATGCCAAGTTCACCACAACCGTGTGTTTAGAGCTCTTACAAAGCAGATGATGCTGCAGAAGTTTAAAAAAAATGTGGCTGTAATAATACGGCTTCAACCTCGGATGATAATAAACCATACAACAAAAACTTAGGAATCGGTTCACCTTCGATTCTGACCTTCATATTTTTCGGTTTCTTTCAAAAACTTGCCCCAAGTCCGTAACTTAAACAGAAATTCATGCTGTATCGAAAATTCGATGTTGAGTAAATAATTCCCATATACAAAGATAAGTCTTGCACAAAATTACAAACGAACAACTTATGACCTAAGAGAAAGAAAGAAGGAAATAACAAATATGGCTCAAAGTTTAACTGACATATTTAAGGCAACTATGAACAGCAAGAAACCACTTCCCAGTAGCACAAGGTCACCAGTTTTAAATGCGACTATTAAAGTAAGTATCAGTAACAATGTTAGCCGTATCAAACAAACAAAAAACAAACAACATCTTGTCTTTCATTTTCAATCTCTAACTTACCACAAGAAAAATGTGACGAGTGTCCGCTTCCTCAAGACCGGTGTCTTGAATAAATCCCACATCTTATACTTCTTCACAGTTGTCTTGTTAGGTTCACTCTCCATATCGAGCTGCTCCCACCTAGATAACGTGTTTTCATTACTTAACTACGTGAAGGTCAACTATAACTACAGGCAAAACGATAAATTCAGTACTCTAACAAAAATTTTACTTTATCAACCTTCGTTTTCACTTCTTTCTGCAAAAACAGTTCTGTAGGGTTTCACCGAATGATGGAGCCCTTTTTATCATTGGACTACGTCAACGTCAAGTATAACAAGCAAAACCGTCCAATTCTAGGTGCATCGCGTATCTATATTATAAGCATTCATTATATGACATTTTCAGTTCTGGTTTTTCTTAGAACCAAAACAACCTAATTTTCTGCTGTTCACTTGAAACATAACGCTCGAAGGGCGATCACGTATTTCGACTTCGTCATAAGGCCAGTTCGATTCTGCTCTAATCCTGCTACGTTTCTTAATGAAAGCAAAACTAAGCAAAAAAAAAACAATGGCAGCAAACGGTTGGAGATCATTTTAGATCATTGCTAATATAGACGCTTTTGTACTTCTCAGATAAACTAGGACTCAAACTAAACTTTGCTGTGGAGCGTGTGAAATTTTCATTTACCTAAGAAGAAAAGTCCAACACCTATGTAATAACTCACTATCAACTCAATAGGGCAACATATAACAATGGAAGTGAAATTTTAAACCCAGAAGTTAAAAGAACAAGAAATATTACCAATTCTCGGGTAGCGTTACGCCATTGATTTTTGCTGCTCTCTGTAATACTTTATCAGCATCCATATATTTTCGTTGAGCCACCAACCAACGTGCACTTTCTGGAACCAACCTGAATGACGGAAGAATTCTGAATGGAAAACCTGCTTTTTCTCTGCAAAAACGTGTAAGTACACTGATAAGGACATTTGAGCCTTGAAGTTTCCTCAAATAGTACAAGTGGATAATCTACTAAACCCACCACCAATAACTAAGAAAAAAGAATGCCGGTGAAACTATCGCCAATTGCAGATAACGATAGTCCGTAAAAAAATATCCCTCAATACCGAGAAGGACCTTAAAGTAGTTCTTCAGAGAGATTAAACACTGTATGAATTCAACAACACCTTACAAACAACTGAAGATATTCACCTGCCCAACTGCAAAAAATCCACCAGTAATCACAGATGCCAACTTCCTATATTGCGGCCCAACTAACTCCATACCGATTACAACCGCTATCACGAATATTCCCGGATGAGAAAAACCCAATCCAGCGCTAAAAATGGTAGGAATAAATCAAAAACCAAATTGCAGTTTTATGATATATCTCACCATGCACTTCATATAAAGATGCTATACTTAAAGATACATACCGAAAGAAAGCAAACAACCACCACGACGGAGCAGCGACGGATGCAAGTCCACAGAATATTTGTACAAGAATAGCTATGAAGAAAACCTTCTTACGCCCAATCCTGCAACAAAAAGTTCGTTGTTCGTATTTTCTTCTAAACGTATTAATCATACAACGCGTAACAGCAACCGTAGCACAGTGGTTAGAGGTTCTCAGCAATATATGAGATATTAGTTCGATCCCAGGCATCGCGTTCACCGAACCATCGATCCGTTCAAATTTGTGAAATCAGTATAAGAGTTGTGTGGGAGTGTAGGAAACATCTGCCACATTTTTTTTACCATACGCAAACCAAATATGCATTCAATCACTTCTCCAAGTCCTCGTTTCTCCAAGCTACGTTAACAAAAAGTTGTCCCTTATGCAAAGAATGAAATACCAACACATTGCTTGTCGTGATTTCCTCTCGAAATTCTTCGAGAATTCACGAGATGAAAGAAGGTGATGGAGGGTAATCCGTAATAAGTAATCACTACTTCACGGCTGACTAGTGTATGCGATACAACCACAATGATGCTGAGATATTTGCAAAACTCCGGACCCCAGGTGTCCGCGGTGGGGAATGAACACACTGTTATCCTTTCCGGGATCTAACGCGTTCACCACCACACAATGCGGCTCTTTCGTTTCACCTGTCTCTCAGCTAGTTTTCTATTGATCAGTGCAATCAGTAATCACCGGTCAACAAGACTGATCTAGGAAGCCCATATTGGCAACGAACCCAGTTAAACTGAGCCTGTACTCGAAATCACAATGCCTTTTGATTTGCTGTCGATGGCAGAGTAATGCATTGTGATTGTGCAAGTACCTGCATGGTGTAGTGGTGCATTAGTCCCCGGAAAGGTTAATAGTATGCTCGTTCTCCACCACAGACACCTTGCGGTCTGGAGTTTTGCAAATGTCTCAGCATCATTGTGGTCGTATCACGTACACTAGTCAGTCGTGAAAAACAGTACATAAAGGATAAGAAGTTAACATAGTAATCACTATTTCAAAACTATTAAACAAACAATTCATGATCACCCCACCGAGTTAAGCAAGAATAGGTGAAGATCTTACACGTGGCAGCTCGAGCACCAACATTACTAAAAGGTATTAATAATGAGAAAGCAGGACCTGTCTCCTAGCACTCCGAACACCATGGAACCTATCATTTGACCAACGTAGTAGAATGCTTGCACCGTAGCGCGGATCCATCCACGTGAACAAGAAATATCGAACTAAGATATGTCGTTATGCGAAATGGCGATATCAAATACTTAATAAGGAGTGAAAAAGTTTTTTTTTACAAACAATCCAAACCAAATTAAACATGCTTAAGAAAATATAATTGTCATACCCGATCCACTGCTGAATAACGAATTCTTGAGCGGTCGTAGACGTGGACCAGACAGTGCACACCATCTAATTCGCATTCTTCATTATAATAGCACTGTTTAAAAATAGAGAAATGAAACCTGGTAAACTGTTACAGAGAATATGTCTAATGAATCTATTTAAAATCAACGTTAAAATCAAGCTTGTATTCTTGATAGATAAAAAAAAAGCTCTCGGCGTTGATCAATCCCTAAGGAGTCGCATGCATTAGACTTCATCAAGCATCGTTGGAGGTGATTGAATGCATATATGGCCATTGCAATGACTTGTGGTGGCCTACCGATGTATCGGACCAGTGCTGCTATCCTCCCAGACAAGTCTGGTAACAATTTGCCGACCCCGGAGGGATGGAAGCCTTGGAGAGCATGTACCGAAGAGATCGATCTAGTGTGTACTGCAGGGGCCTCCGAACACTGCGTTTTCAGGATGGAGGTAAGGATCTTGACATATAAAATGATAAAAGGTTGCTAAAATTTTTTTTTTCGGATATGATGCCACGCTCTTCTATTTTTTATAAAATATGAAGACCCCACACAATATTTTCACGTTATTCTCCTTTTATTCCTTTTATGTTCAACTATTTCTTCTTCAGGATACTCATTAAAAAAAAACTCTACAACCTTTACGAATTCAAACTGAGATTTCAAGTCTGGTAACAATTTGCCGACCCCGGAGGGATGGAAGCCTTGGAGAGCATGTACCGAAGAGATCGATCTAGTGTGTACTGCAGGGGCCTCCGACCACTGCGTTTTCAGGATGGAGGTAAGGGATCTTGACATATAAAATGATAAAAGGTTGCTAAATTTTTTTTTTCGGATATAATGCCACGCTCTTCTATTTTTTATAAAATATGAAGACCCCACACAATATTTTCACGTTATTCTCCTTTTATTCCTTTTATGTTCAACTATTTCTTCTTCAGGATACTCATTAAAAAAAAACTCTACAACCTTTACGAATTCAAACTGAGATTTAATGCACCACATACGCTTCGCAATATCAAAGATGCGTGCAATGTTGCTTTCAAAACTTTCAGGATGAAGATGAGGGATTCGAGACCGAAGAGGTCACATGCTTATCGTGAATGAGATTCCAATGCGTTGAATGCTATAGATCGATGTACAGCGGCTGTAGACCATCAGGGAAGAAACGGTGAGAGAATAATAGTTCCGGAGGTTCTTAATCGATGCAGATAGACAGAAAATCAGGACAGACGGTATCGCCAGTTGAGAGAAACACAGACCGAATCATCGAGTTTGGTTTACACCTATTTTCGCACAATAAAAACGATTGTTTATCAATCGTCCGGGTGACGTTTGACGAAAAAATGGATTGTATGGCAATGATGAATGAGCAAATCTGAACGACTTAAACATTCGCCGAGTCAAATTCGCAATAGAAGTCACAAACGTTTTTTTTGCAGATTGTGAAAAGCAAAGAACCAACATAAAAGACGAAGAATAAGGGCACCACGAGCTTCAGTCAACATCGGCGAGTGTCATTGTTTAATCAGCAGAAGAAATTCGATTATTCAATAACGATCAATTACACATGTATAACTAGTAATACAAAAGAGTCATGAAAAGCCGTAAGGAAATCTGCTTCATTCTGCCTACTGCGGCCAACCTACAACCATTTTCTGAAGCAAACCGACAACGACTTCCATGAAAAACCCTTCAATGGCTGAGAAGCTGCTAAAAATGCCTTCAGAAGATCCTCTGCTTCGGAAGCCTAGAAGTTTACCGTGGTGGGGTAAAATTTGTCTCATTGACCATGACATGTACGTTTTAGCAGTTCTATTTCGTTTAAAAAGCTTTGCTATGAATATGAAATGTAGACATTTTATAATGATTATATATGCGATCCTCCCTATGGATTACCGCCTCATCGTGGCTGGGAGTTGTTCCTGGATGTTGGGATGCGATGTATAGTGAGAGGATTCATCCCACAGTAGTGTCTCCCAAGCTGAGAAGGGTCAGGCGTTTCCACCAGGAGCCCCATCTAGGTGCAATACCAAGATCCACCATCGTCCTAGTATTCAACTAGTCGCATAGTGGCAAATCTCCTTCTGATTCACAAGAGTAGCAACTACTTGGAGTGGTGACGACCTAGAGCAGACTTGGCTAGGCCGATCTCGGGACTCCAGGGAACCATAATGACACTAAACCAGCGAAACTCCGAAAAAATGGAAATTATATTGGGGCCTGCATTACCAGTGAGACGGCTATCCAAGTGTCCAAGTAGGTATATGTGTGATGCGGGTACTGGAAAGTTAATATTTGCAAATACGAGTTAATTTTCCAAAGAAGTAAGTCTATGAACGCACGTTAACTCCTGGAATGCCTGATTCACTTATTGCAACAGGCATGTCGTTCCAGTCTCTACATTCTTTGATTGAAAAACTAGAGTCATTAGTGAGATATGGTGATTCATGCGTCTCCAGAGGTGAAGCACATCTGAAACAATACATTCTGAAACAGTGATTGAAATAATACGAAGATTTTCATCGGTCTAGGAGTGAGCATTGAAAAGATCCAAAATATATAGAAAGGAAAGTTTCACGTAATGCTAATGAATTGGCAAATTTAAAGAAACAAAGGTATACTTGTTTCATGAGAGGCAAGGTATCACAGTGGGCCGCTTTCTTGTTCAGCAAACGCCAGGTTGTTACACAGCATACATCTACTTCCATAGAAAAACACAGAATGAAATCCAACAGTACCAAGACGAAAGAGACCTGGCTTCCATTTCCTAACGTTTAAATCAACTTATCAAGTAGCAGTTACATAACAAAGTCGTATAGAAAACCAAGCAACAAAAACATCCTGACTCATTTCCTCTCTTCCCACCCATCACACACAAAGAGGGCGCTTGTGAGAAATATGTTTCAAACAGCCACCTCTGTGTGCACAAGTAGGGAACTATGGTCAGGATCGCGCGGCTTGGCTCGGCAAATAGCCATCTCCAATGGCTACGAAATAGTTATCGCACGAGATAAGCTTAGAAGGAGAGGGACGGGGTGAAACGAAACATTTGGCTAAAAGAAAGTCCTGTTTATGCTACCATTTATTAGCGATGAAGCAAGTATAGCTATAAAACGATGCATAAGAAGGGCAGATCTAGAAGCATCGGTAGCGATAGTTGAACTTCTACCTGCTGTTCAACGTTGTCAGTCAGTTCATAACCGCCTATATGACCGTCTATGTGAAACAAAAAAAATGCATAATCAGCCGTTATGGCAGGGACGGTGATTGCATGAATTCAGGTAGGATGTAAATGATCTCTTGTGGTACTTGCGCAGACGAATATATTGGCCAAGTAGGCAGACCTTTATGTATTCGCATAAAAGAACACCTAGATGTGAAACGAAAAGCAAGACAAGGCACGCCACTAGGGACGCATAGGATACAAAGGCATAACGGAGACGATTTTGATATAAAAGTCGCTATCTTCGCACGGGATACTAAAACACCAACGCGCAAACTCCTTGAGGCTTTTTGGACAAATGCCAAGAATCCGGCAATGAATAGCAGGGAGGAATACCCAGAGGTCACACGCGACTTCGCCCCGCATCTTCGGATCAATTTCTGATGTGGGGTGGCGCAGTCATCCACCATATGCGACTATAATCAGCTGTTCTAATCTTTCTCATTGGAAATCACGTAGAAAGCGGTGAGTTTTCCGAGTAGCTGTTGATCATGTAACTACCATAGGTTTTTCGTCTTTTTGTATATCAGTATATCCTTCCAGGCTCTGAAGAAGGGGATACTGCCGAAATGTCAGCTACTGCTGTATTGTGTTGTGTTTTTCTATGGAAGTAAATGTATGATGTATAACAACCTCGCGGTTGCTGAACAAGAAAATGACGCATTCATATTCCAATGCCGAGGTTAATAGAAAGTCGATCCTGGGAATTATCGACAGTGGTTTCAAAAGTAAACCACGTTTAGATACTTGGATGCCTAGATGGCCCGTCTTCACTGGTTATGCGGGTCTCAGCACAATTTCCACTTTTTCGGAGTTTCCCTGGTTTAGATATTGTGGTTCCTTGGATTTCTGAGGTCAGAAAAGCCAAAGTCCGCCCCAGATCGGCACCGTCACCAGCAGTCACCGCCTTTGTGGATCATAGGGAGATTTTTCACCATGCGACTAGTTTAGTAGCAGGACGGTGGGGGATCCTGGCATTGGTTAACTCTTAGCTGGGCTTGTGGACGAAACACCGAACTCCTTTTCAGCTTGCAAGGATTGTTGGGGAGATGATCCCACCCTAAGCATTTCAGCCCGACAGCCAGGAACACCTCCCAGCTACAAAGAGGTGCTCAACCGTTAGGAAGTAAAAGTGAACCATAAACACTCTGAAGTTTATTAATGTTTACGAAATCTAAATTTGCTGTGTTACCTGTTCCAGAACTAACCTAAACGGGACAGGAACGGCAGCTAATGACCAACTTAGCGCGTGCATTGACACGATGATAGTTGGGAGACATACAAGTAAGAACTGAATTCTTTGGTACCTAAAAAGACGAACATGAAATAAGAAAGCAAACTCTGAAAAAAATGATAGAAAGATGAGCAAATGAATGAATTTTACGTAGTAAACTTTAACAAATGACAGAAGGAAGGAAGAAGTCGACGTACCTGCCCATTTCTCCTATGTACGAGAACAGAAACTCGTCGAATTTCATCTTCACCCAGAACAAATCCTTTAGCCTCCACTCCCGCTGGAAATAAAAAACACAATAGATATAGAATTCGAAGAAAAAGCAAGGCCAACCGTTAGAAGGAAAAAACACGGAAATAGAGAGAATTTATGGACTTCTGTCGAAAATACAATCCCTGTAATCATGATTAGCACACGTTCTGAACAGTAAGACAAAGGAATGGAATGAAAAACCTGAAGAACAAGTACCGGGTAGTACTCTTTCAGTACATTAGTCAAGAACCTGGTTCCTCGATAACGGACTACGATTTCCCACCCACTAGGTAATTTTTTAGTTCAATCAATAAACTTCACCATGATCTAATTTGTGCTTATCTAAAGTTGAAAGCGGCAACTATTTCAGCTTCGTACCTGCTAGAAAAGACCAGTCATCGCAGATGCGTTAGAATTCACACCACCATAAACCTCCTTCCTTTCATCTTTCCCTTGTTTTTTTTTAAAGTAAACGCTTTGGCCATGGCCCATCAAGCCTTCTATCCCTCCGGGGTCGGCAAATTGGTACCAGACTTGTCTGGGAGGATAGCAGCACTGGCTCGATACATCGGTAGGCCACCGCGAATCATTGTAAAGGCCAGATATGCATTCAATCACCTCCAACGATAGTGAGTGAAGTCGAATGCATGGCACATACCTCAGGAATTAATCAACGCCGAGTTTTATTGTTTTATCCTTTTTAATGATGCTGTGTTCGGTCCCTACCACAGGCACAAGCGATCCGGAGTTCTGCAAATAAAAAGGACTCGTGTGGTGTAGAGGTGAACGACATACGAAAAAGGATCGAAGACATTCGTGGACGACGGGTACAAGAAAACCATTAGAATGCAAGAACTGCTGGAATCCGCACAATTGGACATTGGCAACGCCGTGTTACGGAATATTGGTGTTTATTTTAGGAAGAAAATCTTTTACAGGCCTTTGAACTTCTCGCGTGTGGGTTCGGCTGCTGCTTGAAGATTGTCGACTTCGCTATGAGCGTCGCGGAACGCTAGACGAGTCGATTCTCTCTAGAGACCTAGGGTTAAAGCGCTCTCACTTGGATTATAGAGAGTGAGATGGCCCCAGACAAGTCTGGTCGAACTAGCACCGTGTTCGTGATGATCGACATCACTATCACTGTGATACCCGCCCTCTGTGATAATGAATAATAACTACAATCAAATGAAAAAATTCTTAAACACTTGTCCTCACGGATCACAAGAAATCTGGAACACCCCGGTACAGCTTACGCTTCAGTGGTAATTTGCTCAAGATTCTCATACTGCGGAATCTGGAAAAGTGTGCCAGAGGCTCCACAAACTAACTACCTTCAAGGCAACGAGTATGCGGTTGCCAGAATAGTATAGAAGGCTCTCT
Organism: Angiostrongylus cantonensis; assembly: GCA_009735665.1. Lineage (NCBI taxonomy): Eukaryota > Metazoa > Nematoda > Chromadorea > Rhabditida > Metastrongylidae > Angiostrongylus > Angiostrongylus cantonensis. Next base: position 965,355 of record MQTX01000046.1, read on the forward strand.
TTTTTGGGAAAGAAGGCCGTGCTTAATGGTTGAATTTCGGCTGAACATGGTAATTCGACATCGATTTAACAGCATGTCGCAGCATGAGCGCATAGCATCAAATGTGTCTGCTATTCGTCAAGACTCTCTCCTACTTTAACTTCATGACACCGTGACTAGACTTTTTCCCACGTAACAGTAGAACCATCGATCTTCGATGGATGTCTTGTGAAACATTGTCCTCTATTCTTTGCTCCTCGTCGTCAACGCTTTATTTCACAGAGTCCCCGCTTGCTTGGCATTTTGTTGGCAGGTAAGGCTTCATTTTCTGTCGAGGGTTTCAATGCTACCATACCAAGGACGTCACCAAAGACATCCGTCGCCTCTTGTTTTTACTAGCTGTGATCAGGTTTCTTCCGAAAGTTGGCGACTTTTTGCATTAGTTTACCATAGGTTAGGTTTCGGATGAACGTACCAAAATCCTCAACTTCTGTTGTTCCCTGCTTGGAGAGGATATCGTAGTTGAGTTCGCAGAAGTACTATGCGACCGAGAATCGCTAGACAGAGCAGTGAAAAGTGTTATCTAAGTGCTTTTTGTTATCACAGTTGACAAAACACAATGTGTTTAAGTATTTGGCCAAGTATTTGCCATAACACTGGTCACAATATTTGCCGTATATTGACCTAGCGCAGGAGGAACGGTAGTATCTTACGAATCCACATTTGTGTGAGACAAACTCTATGTGGAAAGTTGATTTTGTGCTTAACTGCCATAAGGAGGGAACCATATTCGTGTTCCATCATGTGAGAGTGGCTTCTCTGCGTAGAGGCATTGCACACTGGAAATATCAAGACACTACCATGTCAAGTGGAATGACCAATGCTTTACGATATTCATAGCCTTTCACTTACATCATTATTCGTCACCATTCCGTCAAACTCAAAAGGGCGAGGGTGTGGCGCAGTGGTTGGAGGCGCCACTGCGACACGCACGTGGAGTCGATCCCTGCGCCCATGGTCTACCATGCCTTCCATCCCTCCGGTGTCGGCAAATTGGTACCAGACTTGTCTGGGAGGATGGTTGCACTGAATCGATACATCGGTTGGCCATCGCGAGTCATTGTAAAGGCCAGATATGCACTCAGTCACCTCCAATGACGTTTAATGAAGTCGAATGCATGGCGCATCCCTTAGTGATTAATGTATCGAGCCAGTGCTGGTTTATTTTTTAACCTCGCGATTGCTGAACAAGAAAACGACGCATTCTGTTTATAACAATATTTATTATCGGCTAACTTTTCGACGTCTTCGTCTTCATCAGAGCCGATGATCCGAGTTGATGGTCCACGCATTCTGTTTATTCAAATATCCTATAAGTCACGAAGACGGGGTGTTTTTCGGCAGTCGTCTGGACTAGAAGTTCTGGCTTTGTGTTATCTTCACTAGTTGTCTTCCAGGAGAAATAGATCGAGCGTTCTCTGGTTGATCCTAAGAATTCTCCATACGCTCGACTTGTCAGCGTTTGTCTCAAACCTAGGAGAGCTTTGGAACGGCTATTGACCGCGTCAAAGAGGTGGGGAACTGAGATCATAGCTTCCATTTGGTCGATGGCTTGGCATGAACGGAGCTTATTCTGTGCTCGTTTTTAGTCAGACAACCATCTATCTAAATCCATCCTCCATTCTTGGATCCGGAAAAATGGGTTTTCTTTTCTACTTGTTTGCAGCCCAATTCTTCATATAATTCTTTCGCGACTGTGGTCCCGGCAATAGTTCGGTAGTTAGAGTAGCTGAGTAGTTGAGAACTCCACAGATCAGTAGAGGAAACCTTGCTGTATCGTGTATAATTTTACAAAATGTCCGTATAATTTTCAGTTTGCTTATAATCAAATTTTTCATCGGGTTGAAAACAACATTTCAGTTGCAGTTTCCAAAGCAAGTGCTACAGACAAGGCAGCAACGGTACACTGCAACATATCATCATGTGCTGCTAGATGAAATAACGCTCGTTCAACTGCTTTGGCATTTGAAATGAACAACGAAAGAGAACATAAGATCTTCGTGGATATCAGAGAGCGGTCTTGTGTCATATGCTGGTTGGTTAGCTTTGATTCAGTAGCTTGAAGCACGGCCTAACCTGAGGTTCAGCTGCATTTTATTTCCTTTTTCACCGGGTGACGAGTACGGCAACATTCTTCGCTTGAAGAAATGAAGTCTGTAACATTTTGTATGACGAGGAAAGACTTTTTCGGAGTCCACTGATTGATATTCTGCGGCGTTGATTGATTGATCGTTCATAAGTGATCGGTTGTTATGGACTAAAAAGAGTTTTTCCATCTGACGACTAGATTTCAGGCAGGTCAGCTGCAGTTGGTGATGAGTCTATTCTTAGATGGGTTCACGACAGAAACATCAAACTTATTCTTGGCATGAAGCTGTTCCACCATATGGGGGAAAACGAGGAAACGGTTCGCTTTGTTCTTGTTGTTGAACGTGACTGTTACTAACTACTTGAGACCTTCCGAAAGGATTTCCTTATAAGCAAAGGTCGTATGTCAGGTTATTCCCAACAAAAAGGCTATGGTAATCTTAAAAGTTAGCCCTCTTTCCATAACGTCCACTAGCTGGAGTACGATAAGGGATAAAAGGACAAAGCGTTAGGTGATATACAATCACTTGCGGATGACTGAAGAATTTGATCCTATTCGTAGCACCGCAGATGTGGCTGAATGCATATTTCGCCTATACAATGATTTTCAGTAGCCTATCGATTTGCCAAATCAGTTTTTATCCTCTCGGATAAGCTTGCTAACAATTAGTCGAACAACGGAGAAATGGGGCTTGATTCGCCCAAAGCAAAGGATCGAACCAAAGACTATAATATATTGCGGAGCAGTTCTAAGCATTGCGATACCACGACTCTATTCTTATCAGGATACATTTTGTCGAGTTAAGTCGAACAAATAGCGAAATGTTAAGAAATATAGCCGGAATACTAGTTGTATCACAACGTACATCACGTTGAGTGGACGACTTTAGTGTTATTTCAGCAGTTTCTTCATATCACAGCTCACAAAAAGCAAACTATAGTGATACCGAATTCCGTGTACCACAAAGAATGCGGCATTTTTGATAAAGTTAAAAAAGCTCTCAACGTTAATCAATCCCTGACGGATGTGCTGTACATTTGACTTAGTAAGCATCGTCGAAGCTGATTGAATACATATCTAGCCCTCACAATGACTGGCGGTAGCCTACCAATGTCTCGAACTGCTCCTATCCTCCCAGACAAGTCTAGTACCAATTTGTGGAGCCCGCAGTGATGGAAGGCTTGGTTAGCCTAGGGCGCTGGGATCGATCCCATGTGTATTGCGGGGCGTCTCCGACTACTGCGCCACACGCGCACCTCATTTTTGGATATTACCAGAAAAGTATATTCGTATTGCATCTATCACATGAAATTCAAGAAGACTGCGATGTTACCAAAGCGCTTCTTAATCTCATAAAACCTCACCATGTAGATAAAATTTATGTAGGAACTAAAAGTGGACTTTCAGCAAGGATAAGAAGCACTTTACATATAAAGCCTTATTGTAATTTTGCTTGAGTATGTAATTATTAGCCGGCAGACCGGTTGAAATTTGCAAGGAAACCCTATCTAAGACTTCGCTAATTCGCTTTCCACTAGTCAAACTAAACCGAGTTCTCTTTGTTCGGCACTAGATGTCAAATATTTCTGTCGAATACTGTGGCACAAATTTACTCATTTCTGGCTCAGCGTTTATAAAGGCATCTCAGAAGCGACACATTGGATTTCGTTGATAAACTTGTTACTTACTTATACACTAAATAGACACAAAATAACAACGGAATAACAGAAGTGTCGGAAAGGAATTGCTAAGAAATACAGTTGATGCAGTTACAGATGGTTTGCCTCAGCAAGCCTTCACAACTACAGCCAGCACTCTGTTACAATAGTAAAAATAACGGAGAGATGATAAGAGATTGGAGATTGAAAAAGATCAGTGAAGTAAGAACGCCTGGAATGCCTGAGTTTGACGGATAAAAAGAATAAAGCTCTCGACGTTGATTAATCACTAAGGGATGCGCCATGCATTCGACTCCATTAAACGTCGTTGGAGGTAACTGAGTGCATATCTGGCCTTTACAATGACTCGCGATGGCCAACCAATGTATCGATTCAGTGCTGCTATCCTCCCAGACAAGTCTGGTACCAATTTGCCGACACCGGAGGGATGGAAGGCTTGGTAGACCATGGGCGCAGGGATCGACTCCAATGAAGTTAAAGTAGGAGAGAGTCTTGACGAATAGCAGACACATTTGATGCTATGCGCTCATGCTGCGACATGCTGTGAAATCGATGATAGTCGTGGCCTTATACAATCCATAGAGTGAGCAATTTCAATATACAAGCGGGAATAACATATGGCAAACGATATACACCCAACAGAAAGAATGTATAAACTCGACGTTTTATTTCAATAAGCAGACACGAGGTTGTTATTATAGAATTTATTGGGATACAATAGCTGAGGACTGTCCTCGCCCATGTAGTACTCTGTGCGGCTGCTATCCACCCACTAACTTTAGAAGAAATAAACGGCTCTGAAGAAGGCGAAACCGCCGAAACGTCAGCTATTGTATCCCAATAAATCCTATAATAACAACCTCGTGTCTGCTTATTGAAATAAAACATCGAATTAATAATCAATGCAGGGGTTAACAGAAAGTCGGTCTTGGTAATGTATTAACTGTACAGACAGATAGACTCTTCACATAACTATTCCTCTCCTATATCTGCTTTCTACTTTCCAATGACATCATTTTGTGTAGAGTACAATTTAGCATAAAACTAACAAATATCGACACCATCTTCATTATGTACATCGCAGAAAGAAGCCAAATTAAAGGATGCCGATAATGCATTTGAAGAGCGATAAACGTCTTTGCAAATGGCTTATACAATATGTTTTATAAACCATACCTCATTGCTTTAGAATCGTTTCTAAAGCGCAATATACTAGGTATCACTGTACAACATTTACCGCCTCATCGTGGCTGGGGGGTGTTCCTGGGTGTCGGACTGCGATGTACAGCGGGGGGATCCGTCCTTTCGGCAGGGTCTCGCAAGCTGAGGAGTCCGGCGTTTCCATCAGGAAGCCTAGTAAACCAATACCAGGATCCACCACCGTCTTGGTATCAAAAGTTGCATGGTGGTAAATCTCCCTCTGATCAACAAGGGCTGCAACTGCTTGTCGGTGTGATGGCCTGGGGCACACTTTGGTCAGGCCGTGCTCGGGTGGCTTAATCAGAAAATCTCCGAAAAATGGTGATTATGCTAGTGCCCGCACAACTAATGATGACGGGCCGTTCAAGTATCAAGTATCAAGTACCTCACTGCTTCAGAAACGTTTCTAAAGCGCAATATACTAAGTATCACTGTACAACGTCTATCCTGTTTAACACATTTTTCATAATTGAAGCAACGGATACAACATCAATCCGTATTAAAGCGAACATCGGTCTCATCTTAATGCTATTTCTAACAACTCAGTAAAATTTAATGTAAGCACTGTAACGATTTACCAGAAGGAAAACAAGGTATTTACCGTAATACAAAACTATATAAGAATTCGCGCATCATGAATCATTCAGGAGATCATCTCATTTCAGGATATCAAGAATCTGTGTCAAATTAAGTCTTCATATCTTACGTCTACTCCAGTCCTTTGGTTGCCACTTTAGTTTCGTTGGGTCGATGCGCACATTGATTTTCTCACACATACGTCGGTAGGCCGATTTTAATTCATCAGTAATGACTATCACATATTGTCCTCGGTAGTATTTATACAAATTGAGATGCTGAAACGTACAAATTAACTGCAGTACTGGTTTCACTTCTCGTACAGTAACAGTTTTGTGGTAAAAAAAAAAAATCCAAATAACAGATTCCAAAGATCTGAACACGTTCTATCGTGTAGATGGTACCTAGAGAACGTCGTTTGGCACTATTTGTAAACAAGTTTTCTAACCCTGTAAGATTGCAATGAGAACAGAAAGATGCTAATAGAATAGAAAATTACTGCAAAGAACTGAAATTAAAGTTGAAGAATGTCTGTCTATAATAGGAGCTCTGCAGATAGAACTTATTGTCAAATTCACTGCAATCATATATCCGTGAGAAAGAGAAGAAGCAATTCTGACATGAAATCCTGCGCTGAAATTGGTATAACACCTTTAGCACTTTTGTCCAACAATGTTTTCACAATGAATCTGCACGCGAAACGTATACTTTCAATCGAACGCATTCGCAACGGTGTTGGCTTCTCGATAACTATTACTAACTCTTTCATAAATAGAGTACGAAGAATACACATATTAGAAGATTTTAAACCCTTGTTCTAAGAATACTTCTGTGGGAAAGCAATTGTAGCTTCGAATCATGACTTCTAAATCACTATAACCGTGCTCAAACACAACGTCGTAATCAAAACGGAAATCACTGGAATATTCCCCACCAGATTTCGGTTCCTTTATTCCTGCAGCATAAGATTTTTAAAGTAATAAATTCCTAGAGCAAATTTCTAGCATCAGTTTGGTTGTTAAAAATATTCTTAAGTATAAGCTGTCGAGATGTTCGAAGTCAGTGATAATCGGTTCGCATGAGGTCCGATAAGTATGGTGAGTGGTAAGCAGGGTTTCACAGCCACCGAAGTCACCCAATATTTTCAGCGTTAATTGTACTATGTGTGGTAGTGAGGTGCGTGCCAGAGAACTCTATCTTTTCTGTTGGCCATAATTTGTTGCACATACTTCGGTTTTGGGAAGATTTCAGCAATTTCAGGAAATTCTTTGTTGTGATCAACTTGCCAAGACTGAATATTTGCATTAGATGACATGATTCCTTCTGTTAAAATTAAAAGGCTATGATAACCATGTTTCAGTGGAAATTACGCTATCAATGCAGAAATGCGATCATGAACGGAATTCGATATGCCATTTCGTTTTCCAAATCGAGTGATCCGCTGCCTTCATAGGAATCGGCTTCGTCCTAAAAGAACCAAAGGTGGAAGGTAATAAATTACCCTCTAATCCACAAAGACGAGACGAAATTCATGTCTTGACGATCTCAGAAAACTCCAATATTTCCGTGGAAAACCACGTTCAACCAGAATTCAACAAGGTGGTGAGAGAAGATAACAAGCGCAGCTAAAGCCACATATGAGCGCGAATAATACGCAAATAATAGATGACGCTTGGGAAACAATGATACACATTGGAGTGTCAGAACCGCACGATATTTGCAGACGGGCCATCTATTTACCAAAGCAGGACAACTGAATGGCAAGTTCTTCAGAAGAACCACGTGGGTTCCAGCGAAAACTGCACCTGACCGAAACTTTGTCGATTAACGTAAATTCCATCCCACCCCCCCCACCCCCCAACTCTTCCAAGCCATGCTAGGGGTTTTCAAGGTCGTTGCTAGGATGGAAATGATTCCTAATTCATTCTTAGTTGGGCTTCCGTATGAAAATATCGAAGTCGTTCTTAACCTAGGGAAACTCAAGAAAACCAGCTAGCCATTATGAGAAATTCCTACTCTACTGAAGAACATGATTTGTTTCCTTCTCCACACTTATACTAGAAATATAAAAAAACAGTAGCAATATTTCTAAAAGCGACTCTCCTTTGATCTATGGATAAAAAGTCAATATTTTTTTAGGTGACTAAGCTAGAGGAGGTTGTTATAAACATGTAGCAAGCCTTAAAACCAATTTTCTTTTAACCCTGGTATTCATAAATAATTCACTGTTTTTCTTGATGAGCAAACACTGGGGTAGTATTATAGCTATTACAGCCATACACTTTCATAGCCTCAGCAGACATAACGCATAAACTTTCATTCGCATAACAAACATCTTTTAAACACTCACCGGTTTGTCGCTTGTAGGTCATCTAGTATGCAAGGAATATCACGTGTCACACAGGTAAGGGAAGGGATCCGTAACTCCTACTTGCATCAACGATCAAAAAACAGAGATGTCCGTTCTTTACGCCACATTGTCGAAGATAAGATGGGCCGGACACGTAATGCGTATGAACTACAACCGATGAACAAGAGCCGTTAGTGACTGGATTCCTCGGGATGTCAAACGTACTGCAGGAAGACCACCGACGGAATGGTCAGAGTTTTTCACGAACAGCCTAGAGGATAGGTATGATGCTCAACAAGTCCCTACAGCAAGCAAAACCTACTGTGCTACTCTTGCATACGACAGGGAAAAACGGAAGAATTACCGGCTCGCGCTCGAGCTACTAGACGATCAATGGAACAGAAGGTGATACAAGTCTTCCAGTCAGCTATAACACGTTATTTAAGAAGGGCCGATCAAAAGAATTTGGTAATAGTGATAGAACAAAAATACCACCGGACACTGAAACGTCAGCCAATTCGTAATCGCTTATATGACCGTCTATGTACAATGAAAAATTATATAATATGCCCTAACGGTAGACACCGGGATTGCATGAGTTCAGGTCTGGTGCACCAAATCTCTTATAAAGCGTGTGGAGAATAATACGTTGGCGAGACCGGTAATCACTCTGCATCTTTATGAAAGAACAACTAGTCGGTAAATTTAAAGTGAAGCCAAATACTTCACTAGGCGCGCATAGGACCCGAAATGTTAACAGAATATAAACTTCCTAATAACCTTAAGTTGGCCAAACGATGTATAGGCGAATATGAAGAAACCAAACCGCTCAATTCAACACTGAGCAGCAGTGGACACAAATGAGCAGGTTCGTGCACCACTGGTGCAAATTAGGTCTAATAGTGCCCGCCGAGTTATACGATGACTGATGGGATTATAGGTGAGGCAAGTTGTTATGTTGACTTCAAATTCGTTTAAAATTCAATGCTTCAAGAAAAAAGTAACTTAAAGATTGAAAATATTGGAAAGTCGGCGCAAGCACAGTAGTTGTGAATACTAACTACCAGTTTATTACTTAAATCAATAGAGCTCGCTTAATGCTGATTGGTTTATGACTGTAAAAATCGGTTAACTGCAGACGGATAGGAGTCATATATGTATCGTCGCAAATGTGTCAAGCTTTATTACGTTAAGCAAGTATAAAAGATAACCGATGCCAATTATTCGCTTACTTGCAATGTTGAAATAACATCTTCCTTCCGAATCGATGTCATTTGAGAAAGATCCATGACGGAAATGGCTCGTTCTTCACCTGATGCAATCTCTTCTTCTTTGAAACGCATAAGCTTCTCAATTATTGTTGCAGACCAGAAACTACGGTATGATAACTGAAATTCGATTACATTTCATGGAGGACATAAAATAGGGACTTGGTTGTGATTTAAAAATCTTCACAGGTGTCCTAGCAGACGGACCACACTAAAGCGGTGTGAGTGAAGCCCATGGGTTCGATATTGCCACTTGGAAGGCAAAAACAGACTAAACTAATACCAAAAATCGCCGAAGGAGCAAGCTGGGGGAAAGATGGCAGCTACACCAGCGTTCCACAACCCAGAGCCAGTATCCGCATACTAAGTGCTCCTGCCTTGCATTCCCATTATGTTATGTGTTGTGACAACCGATAAGATGCAACTAAATCCTGAGCTGCGAACAACGTCAACGAAATCTGACCAAAAGAAAAGCATCCACGCAACGCTATACAGACTACTTCTAGTTATGCATTTATAGCACCTAAACATTTATCTCCTCCCAACGATTTAACGCACCATCGTGGTTGGGAGGTGTTCCTAGGTACCGAAAAATGGAAATTATGCTGGGACTCGCGCCACTGATGAAAATAGGGCATCCAATTAATCAAGTAAGTAAACATTCTGCTCAAGATCAAATTTTTACTACTTTCTTGACGTCACGAAACACTGAAGTCACAATTGCCATTAAAATAAAAGTCCAAGAGCAAAAAGGCAAATATCCGCTAACTGCGTGGTGTGATCCTTGCCATAATGGAAACCGTCTTACTAAGTTGACGATCTTCATGATAATCATTTTGAGACATTACTCATGAGGAGACCAATCATGTCCTCGTAAGCAGATGATGGTGCTTCTTTGAAACGTAGTGTTATCACTCTTTATCAGCTTCGATGACGCAAAGACGTGTGTAGCGCAATGATTCGAAATGTCCTACAAATACACGCTGGATCGGTCGTTGGTCCACTGCCAAAGCTTGGATCCATAAAGCGTTGTATCACTTCCGGTTAGCATGAGACTTGTCCACAGTGATAAAAACACTGACTCATCAGTAGGAAACGCAAATCACTGTATAGGTCAGATTTGCATTCCACTGCCTATACGGTGCTTGATGAAGTCGAATTATCACAAAATGACCAACATCCAACTGTCCCAAGATCGACTTTCTATTAACCTCGGCACAGGATTATAAATGCGTTGTTTTCTTTCTCAGCAATCGCGAGGTTAAACAGTATACGTTTACTTCCATACAATAACAGACATACAACACAATTGTAGTTGACGTTTCGGCAGAATCGCCTTCTTTAGAGCCTGGAAGGGTGCCCTGATATACAATTTATTAGGTCTAACACTTCAACAACACATAGAGAAAGATGGGAATCTAAACGGTAGTCACACGGTCAACAGCTTCTCGAAAAAAAAAAACCCCACCGTTTTTCTAGGTGCCTTCCACTGAGGAAGCGCAGCAGATCAGCGTTGCATATGGTTGACGACTGCACCTCCCCACATCAACGATCGATACGAAGGTACGGGGCGAGATCACTTGTGATCTTGGGGCACTCCTCCCTGCTGTTCATTTTAGGGTTTTTGGCATTTATCCAAGATGCTTAATAAGTTTGCGCGTTGGTGTTTTAGTATCCCGTGCGAGGATAGCGACTTTTATATCAAAATCGTCTCCGCTATGCTTTTGTATCCTATGCGTGCCTAGTGACGTGCCTTGTCTTGCTTTTCGTTTGCCATCTAGGTGTTCTTTTATGCGCATACATAAAAGCCTGCCGGTTTCGCCAATATATTCGTCTCCGCAATCATTACAAGAGACCAGGTATATCGCACCTGGAGTCATGCAATCGCCGAACTTACGAAAAGGGCAAATTGCGCAATTTTCTGTTTCACATAGAAGGCTATAGTGGCGTTTACGAGCTAAATGATGACGGAGAGTATCGGGTGGTATTTCTACTATCGCAACCGATTCCTCTAGACCTGCCCTTCTGAATAGCGCGACTTGGCTCGGCAAATAGCCATATTCAATGACTACGAAATGGTAACCCGACGAGACATGTTTAAAAGGAGAGCGACGCCCCAAGACCAAACACTTGACCAAAAGAAAATCCCGTTTATTCTGCCATTTATTAGCGATGAAGTAAGTATAGCTATGAAACGGTGCCTAAAATATAAAAGTCACTATCCTCGTACAGGATGCCTAAACTCCAGCGCGGAAGCTTCTTGAGGCTTTTTTGGATAAATACCAAAAACCCTAAAATGAACAGCAGGTAGGAATGCCCCGAGATTACACGTGTTCTCACCCCGTACCTTCGTATCGATCGTTGATGTGGGGAGGTGCAGTCGTCAACCATATGCGAAGCTGATCAGCGGCTCTTCCTCAGTGGAAGGCATGTAGAAATACGGTGGGTTTCTTCAAGCTGTTGAGCGTGTGACTACCATTTAGATTCTTATCTTTCTGTATGTGTTATTGAAGTGTTTGACCTAATAAACTGCATATCAGGGTACCCTTCCAGGCTTTGAAGAAGGCGATTCTGCCGAAACGCCAGCAACGATTGTGTTGTATGTCTGTTATTGCTTAGAAGTAAACGTATGCTGTTTAACAACCTCGCGATTGCTGAGAAAGAAAACAACGCATTTATAATCCAACTTCCCCGCTACCCTTTTCGGCAGCTAAGATGACAGCTTTTTCAGTGGGGATACTCTATTGATCCATAACCTGATAAAGCCCTTGCTTCACTTTCCAAGAAGAACAACGAAGGTCCTGGATGACAAGAAAGCTCTCGATGAAGTACGTTTCCTATACAACTGAGACATAGAAGGGTCCTAAGCAAACCATATCAAAGCACCTCGTTTCATCAATCGATTAGTTTAGGTCGGCAATAAATGCCAGCTACATAGAATCCTTGCGGGAATTCCACTGCGGTATAAGAAGAAAATCCGTTGATAGAAGCTAAGAAGACCGGTCTAAGGAATTCGGTCGACACGTTTTCGGGTATGTTACGTTATGATATACATTTAACGAAGATGGGATGCCCTCAACTCTCTATATTTATGTAATTAATAATAGCGAAGTTCCACTTGAATCATTCCTCGTTCCATAACTGCCATATCGTGCATGTTAAAATAGTGGACAATGCCGTTGAGCACCAATCAGAATCCCGACATATGCGCTGCTGAATGAACATCCAAACCATACCTACAGAGATGTAAATCTAAATGGATCACCATATACTTCTTTTCTTAAACATTTCGACTATGTAAAACGTTTTCTCAGCTTCAAAATGAGTGCCATCATAACACGGTTATCGATGAAGAACTGTAACCGTCTTACGTAGAAACTCTGGGAGATTAATATCACATCCGCACCAATAAAATGCTGCTTTTCCACCAAATCGTATGCAAAAGAATCCGATGACGACTCGCTAGTACTATGCACCGCCGCATTGCAGCGATTTCGAATTCCTACCAATGTTTTATTCTGATGCCGATATTCCTAAATCTTCAATAAGTTCCAATGAAGCAGAAAACGAGACTCATTGAGCAGCTCAAAGATGTAGAGAAGCGTAGAACCTCGAGTAAATAGGAAGGGAGACGCATTCATTTGAAAGAAAACGAAAGACATCACATCATGGAAAACAAATAGATGAACGGTCCTTCAATCACAAACACCATATCACACATGCTCTTAAGCATTCAACGAACACTATAATGGATATGGAAGAGAAACTGTGAAGTTAACACAGCGCTGAGGGTTGGGTTGGCACCTCAATTGTGCCGAGAATCACATGAATTCCTTACAGAACACTTGAATGATTTCTTCCAAAAGGTTACCGGCACATACATCATCAAATTCGACTGCGCAGATAAGTCATTTGAATAACACCTCATTCAGCTCTATTGGTCAGCTGCAAACGATTTCTAGATTATGGAATGAGTACAAACCTCGGTTAAAATGTCCAAAGCAGACCAGTATAAACAACGATTATGAAGGAAATAAGTGGGAGATGTACTGATGACGCACGAATCGCCAAAAGTATAAACACTGGATCGTTATTTAAAAAAAAAGAAAAAACAGGCACAGGGTGTAACACATGAAACATGAAAGGGTGAAAGGGTGAACATAAAAGGGTCCCAATATCGATGCGAAAGAAAATGTGGTGACAATAACGTACTAAGGCGGCGTTAGAAACGTCCCCATTTTCCATTATTGCGGTTAACGTTAATTGAAATAAACAGAATATTTTCAAAGGTTATCTACACCAGAGAAGAAATCCATGCTTAATTTTGGTATATGCAGAGGAACTAATAAGTTCTTCTAATTCAGTTCTAAGATTGAATAAAGCAATTTAAAAGACATACCAATCCAAGGTCAGAAAGTGGTTTCTCTGGAGATCCTGTCTTTCCTTCGACTTTAGAAAGTTCGTAGCTAGAAAACAAAATCTGTCAAAACAGGCTGTAACCGCAACAGAATGTCTAAAGAAATTCTTAGCGATTTGGCCTTACACTAATGGTTCAGCCTATATACCATTCAAAAACGTTCATCAGTAGATAAAGCAACAGAAAAATACCAAATAGAAAGTATTACGAACCTTGACACATTACGATTAATGGAATTAAAATTGTCTTTACCTTAAATCTAAGATCTGGAACACCCAATTTAAATCTTTACCATTCACTACCAAATTTAAAGAAAAGTCCCTAGAAAACGCCCAATATTCCATACTTTTTAATATAATGATAAATAAAGGAGCATAATGTGAATTAACCGCTCAAGTATACATTTTTGTTTGTTGATACCAAGCACATCAGCAAAGCGAAGCTGCGAAAGTGCCTTCGCTTTGCTGATGATATCGTTCTTATAACACCAGACATTAGCCAAGCGGAACGCATGCTTGCAGACTTTGATAAAGCGTGTGGAAAGATTGGTCTTCGACTAAATCTCAAGAAAACGATGTTCATGAAGAACGGATTGGTTTCGTTTGCCCCATTCACGCTCAACGGAACGAATATATCCGAATGCTACCACCAAAGATATAGATGCGAAGAAAAGCGACTTCCGTTAGAATTACCTTGTTATTCGGAACGAAGTTTTCCAATTTACCAATGATTTTACTGACTTACTAATACAATTTAATTACCAAATGGCGATCCTGATACAAAGTGTTCTATGAAATTCAATTAATGACATTATATATTTTTACTTCTGCACGTAAACTGAATAATGGGCATAGACAGTGCCGTTTGAAATCACAGCCAGTTTCAGTACACTCACAATCAATTAGGGATAAAGGGATAAAGCTCTTGGCGTTGTTAAATGCATGAGGGATGCGCCATGCATTCGTCTTCACCAAACATCGTTGGAGGTGACTGAATGCACATCTGGTCTTTACAATGACTCACAGTAGCCTACCGATGAAGCGAGCAAATGCTGCTATTCCTCAGGCAACTCCGGTACCAACATGTCGACTCCGGAGGAATGGAAGACTGGGCGAGGCTTGGGCGCAGGAATCGATCCTATGTGTATTGCAAGGCTCCTCTGACCACTGCGCTACATGCGCCCTTTCACTCGGAACCAAACGTTACAAAAATTGATCACGAGTTCTGTTTTTATTAGGCAGAATACGCATACCTGAATTCTATCAACAACCGTCCGTATCCCATTTTTTGATACGGTGGCAGCACTAATATACAAGCAACATTGTATTCTTCGGCTGATTCCTTTTCCTAAGAGGGAAAAAAAACATTTTAAAACATGTCTGTGACAAGTAAAAGTAACTTCCAAAGTGATTCTTATATACTTTGGAAAAAAAGCCGACAATATGAAATCCACGATCGTCCAAAAACGCCAATACATAAAAGAGGAATGGATCAGTGTCGTAATACAGAGTTTTGTGATCCAAGAACAACTTTGCCAACAGACATAAGTTCTGAGCATACGACTAAAATAACTTTTCTGTATGTGTAAGTATGTCATGTCAATGCATTTTGTTATATACAAACGCGAAATAAACACAGTCTACCTTGTTTTTGCGACCATCAATTTCGAAAAACGATAGCTCCTCACTGCGATAGATCTCGTTTCCGGGAGGATGTTTAAGATGACACTTTTTCTGCAACTTCTCAGTGAATTCGAAGTTTTAAAGCCAATATACGACACTAAATTTCGACCCACCATATGTGTTTTCAGACAAGTATGACTCTTCACATATTTTAAGCAAAATTCACAGATATAAATACAAGGAAGATGAACAAGTTGCTGAGGATACGGCGCAAAATACCATGGCTGTATACGGTGCCTGAAATCGCTAGACAAATATTTTGATTCTTTGGAAAATGAGAGAACTAGTCACTTTATAAGAGGTTTCATCTCTTCGTAGTGCCTGTCTATGGATTCTTTTTTGTCGATGATCACAGTGCTGAACTACGAACCTCCCTAATTCGATCATTTCGATATTGCGAATCCTTGTCAGAGCATCCTCACTATGACCGACCATAGACATAGAACCACGAAGACTTGGTGCTAAATAAATATTAAGTAAACAAAAACATTGAAAAATAATTTAGACTAATTATACGAAGAAATTTTATGCAGGGTCTTCGTTGGTGTTTTTGAGATCTCTGATACTTGCACTTCCATCCATGCAAAACTACGACTTCTAGCCCTTTTTCATTCTGCTTTACAAAAATGGTCAAAGGGGAGGACGATATACACGCGTCAAATTTCTATCTATTAACAGAGATATTTGTCCTCAGCTTGCACAAAAATACTATACGTGTGTGAAGGTGGTTCGGAAGCTTACGTAGACGAACATGGTTGTTAGGCATACCACAAGCATTAAACTGCCGTAAGTTACTTCTGTGTTATGCATGTTAAAAGAGAGAAGAAATTGTGCAATAAATTCAGTTAGATGACATTTTGATAGGTCCAGCTCTCTAAAAGCTTGTAATATGAATGGACGATTGCCGTCTGATGAACTGAAGACCTATACCTAAATAACACACTGAATATTAGTTCGAATGTGGAATTTAAAAGATGTTCCAATCACATTGCAGTGTAAGTACAGTAGAGGTTTGATCACTTTCTTTCATTATGAGTCAATCAGGTGATCCTAGTGCTACAGCAAAAACTATTGAAAACACAATCCAAGAATCCTTTCAATTATGAGTCATTTCCAGATGACAAAATGTGGGGAACCTCAGGTTGTTATTAAGTAAAGCCCACCACAATGATAAACTTGCTCTAACCATGCGGAAATTTCGAAAAAGAGCAAAACAGTAATTACCACCATTTTGTCCCATCCCGTCTTGACTATCTTCGTCCATAGTTTGCGCTTTCCTTTTTCGCATAGCGGCACTTTTCTTGCTCAGTTCTCTCTCTGGTGAGCCCGATGCAGAAGTGCTGGATATGCTTCAATTTTAGGTAGAAATGTTAGCACCAATAAACTTCCACACTAACCTCTCCACTGACTGCACAACACCTTTCTTTCCTTTTTGAGGCATTCGTAAGGAATCGAGGTTGAGATTTTCCGCTTCAACCCATTCGTCTAACCTTCAACAGATAACCGGTTGGAAAGGATCACTTTGTGCAAGATCAGAATAAAACGCAGCCTCAGAGATGGAGGTTTACCTTCTATTGCAGTCAATATAATGAACGTAAAAACGTGGCGGGTCGTTCCGCACAAGAAGTACTTCCGCATCTCCTAAAAATTATCGGTAATACTAACAATACCAGAAAGATGTTGTCCTTCAACGGCGAAACATGGATTTCTCACTGCATAGTGATTTCATTTTTTTCCCCGATATGAAACAACAGTCACCAACGTCAATTTTTGTAAAGCGAACTACGATCTGGAAAATTAGGACGAAGCTTTGTATAAGTCGGCGATTAGCGAGACTGGCCTAGATGGCTGGCCCACTAGATGAAAATGTCGATTTCTATCCCAATTAAGGCTTTGGACGATGGACCTCCAATGATGTGATTAATCATGTGGAAAAGGAAAAAGGAATTAACATGCAGAAATGTAAGGATGGGAAGCGTGCGGAAGAACGTGGACTTAAAGGTAGCTCGTTCAAATCCGTTTTTAAAAGTTTCGGACGAAACAGATTGGATACACAAACAATTTGTTCTCAAACGTACTGTATTCATTCTGTGTTGTCATTTTTACCATAAGTCGACATCCCTCAACAACTCGATCAAGGCCAGGAATAGAATTTTCGACACTTCCCGTGTTCTCAGTCGTTAACACGACCATACCTTAAAACTGACAACTAATGCGTCCTATTTCCACATACACTAACTCTCTTTGTCAATAGCTCAAAAGCGATTCGACGTTATGCTTGAATGGATCTTCATTGGAAGTTATAAATTTATTACATATTAACACTACGATAAACACAACAACGCTACCACTCCCAGTAAAGAACAAAAATGCTCGAGGAGAGGGATCTTAGGTATTGCATACTAATACATAGCTACGCGGTGTTTTAAAAAAAAATGGGAAGGATTCCGGTACAGGGAAAGAACCTCGTACACAATTAAAGGGGCCTTTTTGATGATCAGATTGAGCGCACGAGATCTACATTTAAAAAAAACAAAGTGACAGAGCTCTAAAAACACACGGAACTACTGCAACCGGATAGTTGTTAACATCGGGGAGGTAAAACGAGTAGCAGCATTTAGTACCTCTGAGAGTGAACAACCGTAAACAATAGCAAGCAAAACGAGGTAGAGCGTGCTTCAAAAGGATGAAAAAAACGGAATCGCGTTAACTTGAACGTCCTACGAATCGCCCTCTCCCGCTTGAGCCTTCGTCGATGGCATCGCCAGATCTTCGATGACGTCATCAAGGAGGTGACGAAACTTGTCCAAAGCTGACTGAGGAATGGTTATCGACGTACGATAACCAGATGGTCGTTTGGCCTACAAGTGTGTCTATAGTTATCACCAGTAACCTGAGACACAAAATTCTCTCATGCACACTATAACGATGAGGGTTGACATTCCTAAAGCAATACATTACTCTAAAAACGAGCCCATTAGCCTAATTCCTCTATAGTTATCACATCGCAACATTTTATACCACTCTTCATATACTCAGGCCTTATTTTTTATCATCTTGTGAAAAAATGGTACTGTCCTGATGTTTTGCTATGGCTACATTCGACGAATTCACAATTTCACAACTTTCCATTTCAAAAGGAAATATCAAGTAAAATGGAAAATTGCTTAGTTAAGGGCGACTTTGCATGCAATTTTTAATTATGCGCTAAGAAAATATGAACAGTACACATTGCAAGTACTCACCTTAAAAGTATATCTATGACCTTACTACTAAAGAAGAGTGGTCATTCTTTCATTCATTACATAAACCTCCTTTTAAAACCAACGTGCATAAAAACTAAATCACCTCAGTAACACGAACAAAGGTGCCACGATCATTTTTGCCAACATCGAAATAGAAAGTCTTGTTGCTATCCGCTGCCAGTTGCTTGGATTTTGGTGTATCCTGCACCGTAAAATCAAATAAGGTCTTAGGAGGAAACGAAATGCAATCCTCTAGATTTAATCCAACACTATAGATAAAACTAACAGTCCCATCATTGAGATAACCCTTTCCGTACTTCTCCAACATCTCACTGAGCACGTGGCGCATATCCCCCATCCCCTGGGCTGGAATAGCGATCTGAAAGAAGTCTCTCTCACAAATAGCACATCTATTTAACAGAGATTTTTTTTTTTACCTGAATGCGGTTCATACGCGGTGTATTAATAGTCTGTGCAATACGGAGAAAACGTCCACGCTTGTTCTCCCTTAAATCAAGGTAGTAGCGTCTTGCGTCGAATACCAGCATTTCCGATTTCAGCGTTCCATTCTGGAAAAAAATTTTTTGTCTTAATCAATGAGTTAGGAAAAGCCATACACAACTTACTTCTGCACTCATTTCGGCGCCTACTGGCAGAGTCTCGTTGAACTTTATCATTTCGCTCAGCTGTTCGCATAACTGCGTTGCAGCGGACATTGTCAAAACAAGGCGTGATTTGTAATTCGTCCCCATATGAAACAAAAGCAGAAATGAAAATTGTGATAAAAACGCACTGTTAAGCTAAAGCTCATTCTACAGGAAATAATCTCACTCTTGCTCACGACACAAAATTGGCTCAAAATGTAAGCTAATAGAAATACCAGCCACTCCACTAGGCACGCATAGGACGCAGAGACATAACGGAGAACATTTTGAAGTAGAGGTTACGATTCTCGCACAGGAGACGAAAACACAAGCGCGCAAAACACTCGAGGCGTTCCGGATTAATTCCAGAAATCCGAAAATGAACCGCAGGGAAGAATGTCTCGTTATCACGCGTGACATTGGGCAATATATAAGACTGTTATTCTGATGGGATGGGCACATTACGTTTCTATGTGAACAGTGCGCGGTTGGTCTCCTGATAACACATTAAGTGGATGGCTCATAGAAAGTGGTGAGTGTGCAAAGACTCTGTGTTCAATGTGATCGAAATTTTGGTTTAGCATTTTTTCTGTTTGGTTATGGGGGTGTATGGCCATGTAGATTTCAGTTAACTTGACCTTTCCAGACTCTGAGGAAGGCGAAATCTGCCGAAACAGCTTGTACGTAAATAATGAAATAAAATACACCTTGTGTTTGCTAAACAGAAGTGAAAAGATTTATTCCATCAATGCCGAGGTTAATAGAAAGTCTGCCGTGGGAGAAATACCAGCCTTGACACTCAAGAGTACAAGGTAGGACTTTTTTAAATAAATGAAAGGACTAGATGTACACCCATTTCCAGTAATTCTACGAGTCGAAGGCAAACAGTAAAGTGCAAGTTGCCTAATTTTCCCCCACCGATACCAAATCGGGAAGCCAAAAAGCGAGAGCACTTGTTGTTGGCTACAAAACGAATGGAGAGGAAACACCAGTAACCTGCTGTGCAATTCACCACATATGCAAAAGGATGCCTTTCCAAGTTTTGAGATGGATCTCAATATGAATCTTACACAACTTGTGCATACAAGCTCTGTGCCATTTAATCACTTGCCTGAGTCAAAGAAGCAAAAACGTCACGGTGACTGTCATGCGAAAGTGTGTTTTCAACAGTGATAAAGTATTTTTTTTATCCTTGATGAGCTAACACGAGGTTGATAATAATCTTTATTATCGGCTAACGTTTCGACGTCTTCGTCTTCATCAGAGCCGATGATCCGAGTCGATGGTCCACGCTTGTCTTTCGTCTCGATGTGGCGGCTTCGCCTTCGTGTCGAGTCAGGTCTTCTTCAGCGGTCCGCCTCCTCGTATGAGGCACACTCATTCAGTGGTGCCCTTTTATACACGATGCTGATGGTGAATATAATGATAATGTCCGTTGATAACTATTTGTTTTTCTTCCGGACATATATCATCGCGCACATCGTGCAGAAGTCGGTGTTATCATTAGCTAGCACAAAGCGTATTAATGCTTCGCAACCGACTTTCCTTGAACCTCGGTGTGCTTAATCAATATGTATTTTTTCCTTGATGAGCTAACACGAGGTTGATAATAATCTTTAGTGATAAGTGATAAAGTATATCAAAATCTTCAACCAATTCGTCTGCACCTCCAAGACCGAAATAGCAGCATTTTTTCTACTTAAAAATCCCCGATACTTAGCAAAAACCATGTTCCAAAAATTAAACAAACTGGATTAACTGGTGCGTGAAACTATTCCTCATTCACCTTGTTCAGAGCACGCCTCTTACCAACACATTTGTTTTCAAGTATATAAAAAAATTAAAGAATAGGTCCCCAATAAAAAAGCAGCACCTCGAATACGGAGAAACTTCTATCCTTAGATTAAATGGAAAAAAATTTAAAAAGAAGCGGGTGCCAAGTGATGGCAAGTAAGCAAAATATTTTATGTAAAATCTATAAGTTTCCTATTTAAAGAATTCTATTCACACTGATACCAATAAAGTTAAGTTACGAATAAAAAATTTTGGACTATTCACTGAGAATTGCAATATAACCACAAGAATGTAGGGATATGTGTAAAACTCTGGACCTTACGCCCATCCGAGATTCCAAGTTTTGCTTATACCTAAGCATCCTTGTGGTTATACTTCACATCACACCATACCATGAAAAAATAGGCAGTGAATAAAAAGTTAAAAATTTCAATATAAGCGACTATCTCAGGCCAAGTGAGTGAGAGACGCCCGCTCCTTTACGTTACTCATAAGTTAGGTAAAATCTGAAACTCATACCATTTTCATGTAATCTAATAGTAATATCCACTGCACGTGCCCCAAATCTCACTAGAAAGTTCTTAATGGAAAGAAGGATCCCGTCTCCATCTCTACTACTGAGGCTCTGATGAAGTTGAATAAAATAATTAATTGCTACTCAGATCTCACTCATAAAATGGAAATTTCAAGCTTTGGAGGAAAGTTAGTGCCTCCAACTTTTCCAAAGCTGCAGAAGAGAAGTGATAAAGTTCGAATTTGTGGCGTAGAAGTGCAGAGGTGTAAAAATGTTCGTCCTTACATAGAGAGCCTTTTATGAACCTACCAAGACATTGCGGAGCGTGCAACGCAGTGGTCGGAGGCGCCCCGCAGCACACATGGGATCGATCCCCGCGCCCATGTCCCACCTAGTCTTCCATCCCTTCATATAGGCAAATTGGTACTAGACTTGTTTGGCAGAATAGATGCAGTGGCTCGATACATCGGCAGGCCACCGCGACTCATTGTAAAAGTTAAACATGCATCCAATCACCTCCAACGATGCTTAATGACGTAGAATGAATGCATGGTGCACATCTCAGGGATTGATCAACGCCTAGAGCTTCATCCTTTAATCAAAACAATATATTTAAATCAACATTACGTCAGCCCAATATTGATGAAAAGAAAAATTCCCGAAGAAAGCATCCGTTTCCATCTCTAATAGTTTGCTGTTCCAAACAACTTTAAACAGACAGGATATTCGCATCCATAATTATAACTGCAACTTACTTCGGCAATCTTGATGAACCGTCCATTGCTGTTTTGCTTCACATCCACATAGTACCTCTTGTGATGAATAATGAGTTGTTTGCTAGCAAGTTCTTCTTCGTCACGTCTGCTTCCACCACGTTCTGCACCTTCGTCCGACATTGTTACAAAACTTCACACAAGCTCACTTCAATTACCCCTCCAAACACTTTCTTCAGCGATGATGGTACACCAGCAAGCCCAAGATGAGCCGTTCTCCTCGAATCCTAGAAACCACGCACTTCACCTTAGCATTAACAAGTCTTTCATTAAAAACAAACTTGAGCCCTAATTTGCAAGAAGTACACGTTGGCGAGGTACAAAACCACACCATATAATCACCATAAAGTTTTATACGGATACATCTGCAATGCAACTCAACGACCTTACCAACTGGCTATGAAGGAAAGACAAATAGAGATGTTAAGCAACTCCACTCCGTGAACAGAACAACGCTAAACACCTTAATAGCACAACAAGCGAGTAAATAATGGATAAATGTAAATGAAAACAAAAACCTAAGAAAAATAGACAGACCACCCGGGGCGACTGACGCTGCGAGAATAAACCGAACTTCTTAGGGTATCCGTTCGCGAGCACAAGCGCGTCGCAACGATATGAATTTCGCATTAGAGCGCATTATTTCATGAACGACAAGTACTGGAGCACTATCCTGGATCATAAGAGATAAAGGTCATAGGATGAAGAGAATAGTACTGTATTAGCAATAGAATGAAAACGTTTATGATTATCGAGGAAGTTTCATTAGATGCTTGCTTACATTTGTGTCTCAGTTCTTCTGAGCGGTGAGTATGCATGTCAATTGTAAAGGGCGAATTTAGTTAATGGACAATTCCATGCTTTACATCGTACAGTAAAGCTGACCATCAGAGCAAGACCAGTTCAGAATTCATAAGATAGAAAAAAGATGACAGGAGGATAAAAGGAAAATGACTCGTATAAGAAATAGATTCAATCTGGACCACTGTAATAAAATCATAATGTCGTTGAATAACAAGCATGATCTCAAAGAAAACGTCCCACTGGAATCCGAGAAGCATTAAAATATGGCCAAATGTATCCCGATGTCACTGAGAGAATAGAGACGTTTCCTATCAAAGTCGTACGACGTGTCAATACGGACGGATCCCGCCCGACATATAGAGCGTGTACTGACAGGTTATGACGAGTTCTCAAAGTGTATGGAGAAAAACATCGATTAAACCCGGAAATATATATATCTTATTTTCACATGGATGTGAAGTAGAGGTTCTGGATAGTAAGAAATACCGATGAACTTCAAAGAAATATTGACCAATTAACATAAAGGTAGTTGATAAAACCTGCAAACTGGGTCTTTAGAGTAGTTATGATCACATTTAGCATTAAATGTTTATAAGATGAATTTAAAGCATCCACCAAGAGTCAAGGATCCAGAGAAGCCATAACATTGCTTTCAAGACTTTTGACACTTGACACTTGAATGGCCCGTCCTCACGGGTTGTGCGGGCCCCAGCATAATCTCCACTTTTCGTAGATTTGCTGGTTAAGTCATTATGGTTCCCTGGAATTCCGAGGTCAGCCTGGTCAAAGTCTGTTCCAGGTCTTCACCAGCACAGGAAGTTGCAGCCATTGTGGATCAGAGAAAGATTTGCCACCATGCGACTTTGATACCAGGGCGGTGGTGGATCCTGGTGCTGGTTTATTGGGAAACCTGCCTTGGGGAAGAATCCCGCGCTGTACATCGCAGTCCGACACCCAGGAACACCTCCCAGCCACGATGAGGCGGTAACTGTTAGGAGGTTCAAGACTCTACAGAGGAAAAAAGTGAGGAAAGGAAAAGAAAAGAGAATCTTACTCAACCGGCACATCTATGACGATGTGGAGGTCGTGCTGAACCCCACAGGATGATTCGTAACTCGTTAAGATGGCAAAATGAAGCATTCAGGTAAGTATACAAAGTAGGACTTCAAACTAGAACATCGCCTTACTTGATGAAATTCATTATAGAACAAAACATAACTAAAATACATTGAAAAATCTCACCATTAGAACGTAAGTCAAAGAATTAAGAACTTAAGCACTTACAGACGACCTATATTTGCTACTAGTAATCGACCACAACAGTTTTTACCTACTTCAAAACAGACGCCAAGCCAGTCTGCGCTAACTCGGCCGCACTGGCCGCCCATCGTTCTCGCCTCGACCTTGCGCAGATCACGGGACCCTGTGGCCGGCATGGGACCATTACCGTTGTAAAACCACAAACTACATCATATAGATTTAGCATATTAATGAACTAAACAAGTGAGATTCCAGGTGTTGACAGTTAATAATCGATAAATATGTGTTAATGATTGATAAATATTTGATTGATAAATATAAAATTGAAGTCATTTTAGCGATATGTGATCTCACGAGGCACATATTGGGTAGAGATGCCCTGCAATGCACATGTGGTCTTTGGTTCGATGCCACATCCAGGTTCATCAAGCCTTTCATCCTTCCGGTTTCGGGAAATTGGTGACAGACTAGTCCGGGAAGATGGCAGTGCTAACCTGACACATCGGTAGGCCACCTCAAGTCCTTACATAGGCCAGAGATGCGCTAAGTCATCTCTAACGATGCTAGACGAGGTCAAATTCATGGTGTGTCAGCCAGGTATTGATGAACGCCGAGCGCTTTGTCCTTTTACGCTCTATGTGACGCCATATTTTTAGTTTTTCACAACTTTTATTCCGTTATACATGTAAGAATGTCAAGAGTTCAAACGCAAATGAATAGCCTTCAATATTGAGAATAACATATTTTAAAAAATTGGTGCCATATTTAGGGTGTTGAGATGCTCAATGATAGGAAAAACCTCCTATAAAAATGATTGAATCAGATTAAGATCGAGGTTTTGGGCTTAGGCTGTCGTTTGCGATAAAGGGATAAAGCTCTCAGCGTTGATCAATCCCTGAGGGATGTACCATGCATTCCTCTTCATTAAGTACAGTTTGGAGGTGACTGAATGCATCTGTGGCTTTCACAATGACTCGCGGTGGCCTATCGATGTATCGAGCAAGTGCTGCTACCCTCCCAGACAACTCTGGTACTAATTTGCCGACCCCGGATGGATAGAAGGCTTGATGGGCCATGGGTGCGCAGATCGATTGCACGTATGTGCCGCAGCGGCGCCTCCAACCACTGCGCTACCCGTGCCCTTGTTTATTATTATATGTAAAGCGGAACACTTCGGCATTTCTTCTATTCGATCGTTTTCCTCGTCATACTCTATTAATCACAATGATCTTCCGCACTGTGTGTGAGTTCAGCAGCCACTTGACGAATTTGTCCTTTTCAAAGATATTTTTGAACGCCAATCGAACTGATTCTAGTAGCATAGTTATTCTAGGGCGCTCACAGCTTTTCATCACTGTAAGACATCAACATTTATGGAATAAAAGGAACTTTTCTCAAACAAGTCTGATACCAATTTCCCGACCCCGCACGAATAGGAAGACGTCGTCATGGGGCGAGTTCGAACGAGCAGCATTGAACGTATTATTGAAGGGCATCTCTTCCACAGCGCTGAGCGGACCTTAAAAAATGATTCCTGCTAAATTAGATGCTTTTTCAGTATAGAAAGTTCGGAAGAAGTATAAAGGCTAGAAACGTGGTGTTTAATACTGTGGGAAGTAATTGTTTTTATACAAAGTGATTTTCTTTTTTGTTCGCAAAAGAAGAGAATTCCTTCTCCAAATTCCTCCTACCAACTGTAGAAAATTAGTGTTAGATGGCCAGGATGTCTATACTTTGTAGCTGACTCATTTCGAAGGGACGGAAATTCACTGTTAAGGTAGTACGTATTACAACTTAGATAGTAGAGGCAGCAACTGCAATATCTCGGTCCAATCCCTCTACACTGTCATTAGCTGTGTTTCTTCATCCAGGCATGTGTTAGCTTAACTTCATTCCGTTCCTGTTGCTCAGTGGAGGTTCTCTCTTTGCTCTTTCAAGGGTAATATGAGCATCACACATTTCTCACATGGGCTCTGTTGTTTTTTTTGAATAACTCAAAAGACTTGCTTTCTATAAACCTCGACATAGATAGTTGATATATTTATTTATATGATCTTATAAACTAGGGAAGGGCGCGTGTGGCGCAGTGGTTGGAGGCGCCAGTGCGGCGCGCACGTGAAAATGCGCCCATGGCCCACCAAGCCTTCCATCTCTCCGGGGTCGGCAAATCTTATTCATTATCACAGAGAAGGTGGGTATCACAGTGATAGTGATGTCGACCATCACGAGCACGGTGGTAGTTCGACCTCGCCTCAATTTCACCAATCCCTCATCTCTTCGGCGCCGTGAAAGTGGTACCAAACTTGTCTGGGAACATCCCACTCTCTCTAATCCAAGTGAGAGCGCTCTAACCTGTCTCTAGAGAGAGTGGACTCGTCTAGCATTCCGCGACACTCATAGCGAAGTCGACAATCTCCCTGGAATTCCAAGGTAAGGTTGGACCGCCGGCCTGATGAACGGGATCACTACCACTGCACTACCAGCTCCATTCGTTTAGTTAGTTAATCGAAATTGTAAAAGTAAGAGTACTCAAGCAGTTGAAGATCCTGGAAAACATAAATACTTCTTTATTGAGAAGCCTTCTACTCGAAAAGCAGCTCATTTTGCAAAAATTTTCGGAACACAACCATTTTCATTGAAAGAACGTATAGACGTTAAAAGAAGGATAAAGCTTTCGGCGTTGATCAATCCCCGAGGGATTCGCCATGCATTCGACTTCATTAAGCATCGTTGGAGGTGATCGAGTGCATATCTGGCCTTTACAATGACTTGCGTTGGCCTACTGATGTGTCGAGCTAGTGCTGCTATCTTCCCAGACAAGTCTGGTACCAACTTTCCGACCCCGGAGGGATGGAAGGCTAGGTAGACCATGGATGCGGGGATTGTTTCTATGTGCGTGTCTGGTGGCGCCTCCAACCACTGCGCCATAAGCGCCCTTGTGTAGACGTTACGAAAATATAAACCCCTGTATGTCTTGCTTTATGAGAAAAGGACTTAACTACATTGGAGAAAAGTAGGCTCTCCATAGAAGCACGTCACTATTCGCTTTTAATTAGTGCGCACTTTTAGCACTGCTTGAGCACTTTTAGCACTTCCCTTTTGCCCAAAACACTTCAAAAATCACGACGAAAGGGTTTCATTCCAGTGTTCCTAAGTATTATAAAACGTAACAGTTTTTTTGCCTGGACCGACGTGTCATACGGTTCGGAACCTTTTGCATTCCATTTGTTTTCCCTGTCATCCATGTAGATCTTCTGATTTACGTGTGGATCCCGCTGCTGCTTGCAGATTTGGTTTCCTTCATGGATATTCTTGAATGCCGGTGGAGTCGATCTTCTGAAGTCTGTGATTACTCCACTAAAGTGTTTCCAGATACTCACAGATAGGTTCAGTACCAACTTGCGGACCGCTGAGGGCTAGAATGGTTGATTGGCCTGGCCAGGAGTCGAACAAGTGACCTTGCGCGTATTGAACGGCATCTCCAACTACTACGCTTCCTGTACTTCACATGATCATTTTTTGTAATTAATGACCTTTTTTAGGCCGTTTATGGACTAACACTCATCATATTGGTGAGATGGTACGGCTAGTCGTCAAGCTTTACTCGAAATAACCATTAAAAACTATCTATGGTTTTCGAATCTGTTACCGTGAACTAGACGAATAAATGGTCAGATTACTGACCAGTTAAAGATAAACAGAAGAATCCAAGTGTTTAGTGCCTCGATGAGATCGCGTTATCGATCGCTACGAGGTTTTTACACTTGACGCGCGCTTTCCTCCTTAGTGCCCGCCTATTATCATGAGCGCGTTCTCGTATAGAGAACGCCTCTGCTGGTTTCGACCATCCATCATTTTTTCACTTCATTCGTTTATGGCGAAAGACCTGCCTTGAATTTTACGACATAATATATTCATAGCTTAGAGTCTTAAGTGAAGTCAACATTTTCGACTTCTAAACCCCCATAGTTCCACCGTTCTTAGTGTTTTTTTCTTTCTCCAATCGACATAGTTCTCAACGTTTTGCACACCGTAGCTTCCAGCTCTCGTAGGAAATCGTGACTTTCCAAATTGAAGCCAAATCTCAGGTTCGTGTATCGATCGAATGGCATGGGAGCAAGTTCCACTAGTTCGCTGGCTAGAATACTTATGGCTGATTAGGAAATATGAAACCATTATTACTTGGTTGTAGTGGTGTAGATCACTCTGGATTTCCACATCTGCGCTAATCTTACCGTAGTCCTACTGTCGTATCTTATTTTGATCACATTTATCATTCATTTTTTACGAATGACAAAGTAGATCTATAGGCTGTAAGTACTTGCTACTTACAGCTTGTAGCTTGAAAACCATCGTAGAAAAAAATTCGATCGAAATAGCCGTAAGCGTATTTTTCGTTGGAATATTTCAAGTACTCTTCTGAGGATATGGGAAATACAAAACTGCAAAACCACACGCTGAAGTTTATGACTGTAAATAAGAATCGAAAACAAAACAAACAAGCAAATAAAACAACAAAAAAAATAAACAACAAACAATCGAAAACAAAACTAATCTTGAGTCATCATTGAGAAGGTACGATGCAGATCTTTCTCGAAAAAATTCGGAATATGGAATTTTGGGTTTTTGTTTGTTTGTTTGTTTGCTCTTCCAGAATGTCTCACGGTTTGTCTATCGCTAAGTCTCAGATCGTACCGTAATTCGCTATACGGTAGTTCGCCAGTTCATTGACGGTTTTTAGCGCTGAGCTAAAATTTGATGTGGTCTAAATTGTTGCTGTCGCTCTTATTTTGTTTTTGGTGATATGAAAAAAATAAATGTTAGTACATTATCTCAAGGAGCGCGTGTGGCGCAGTGGTTTGAGATGCCACTGCGACATACACGTGGAATCGATCCCAGCGCCAATGGCTCACCAAGCCTTCCATCCCTCCGAGGCCGGCGAATTGGTACCAGACCTGGGAGGATAGCCGCACTGGCTCGATACATCGGCAGGCCAATATGGGTCATTTTAAAGGCCAGATATGCATTCAATCACCTCCAACGATACTTAATGAAATCGAATGCATGGCGCACCCCTCAGGGATTGATCAACGCCGAACGCTCTATCCTTTATCCTTTTACTGTGGTTCGCTAGTTCATTGACGGTTTTTAGCGCTGGGCTACAATTTGATATGGTCTAAATTGTTGCTGTCGGTCGTATTTTGTCTTTTTTTTTTGGTGATACGAAAAAATAAATGTTAATACATTGCCATTCGAAATCTACCGTAGTATTTGTGTGGGGGGTTTTTTTATGGAAACATAAATTACATCAACTTTTATGACTGAATGTTTACAAACCCAACCACTATCAAATGAGATCTATTCATCATATGATCATCGCTCGAACAATTTTACGATTCAAAAGTGCAGTTCACTAATAAAATGCCGTCATTTTGCTGTCTGTCCTTTCTCAACGAAATATCTTTTTCATTTTTGTTTTTTATACTTCCTCTCTTTCACTTCTACTGTGCGGATCACATTCGCGTCGTTTCTTCAAACTCACCATCAACTGGTCTCTCAACCTTTTAAGTGTGCCTTCGACTTCTGCTTGAAGATTTTCCTTCGGTTTTGAATGTCGTAGAAGGCTGGTATAGTCGATTCACCCTGAAGCCCTGAGATAGCCGGCCTATAGCGTTCCCTCTTGGATTACAGAGAGTGATTTCTTCCTGGACAGGGCTGGCACCAATTTCACGACTCCGTAAGGATGAGCGATGCTTGGTGAGCCCGGAGCGGGATGGATCCAACAACGTGATCGTGATCATCAGCATCAGTACTACTGTGCTATACGCTTCTTAACCGGGTTACATTGGATATAAAACAACAATTAAGGAATTGAAAGCGATGTGGAGTTAAAAGTTTCGATTTTTGTTTTTTATCTTCATCATAATTATAAGTTTTCCTAACAAGAAACGAAAAACGACGTTTAGGGTTAATTTTCTTAACGAACAAAAGTGTGTCCATTAGAAAGCACATTTGCTTCGACCATTCGGAAAATCTCTAAAGGGGAACGGACAAAAAAAACTTGCGTCCGAGGAAAACTCGTGCTAAGAGTGTTTAGAGTTGTAGATTTGATATAGCGAAAGCTCCTACTTTTTTTTTTCAAAGTCTTCTCAGCATTATTTTAGCTGCTGTCAAAAATATCAGCGGCGCGTTGTGACGCAGTGGTTGGAGGCGCCACTGCGACACGCACGTGGAATGGGTCCCTGCGCCCATGGCCTACCAAGCCTTCCATCCTTCCGAGGTCGGCAAATTGGTACCAGACTTGTCTGGGAGGATAGCAGCACTGGCTCGATACATCGGCAGGCCACCGCGAGTCATTGTAAAGGCCAGATATGCATTCAATCACTTCCAACGATACTTAATGAAGTCGAATGCATGGCGCATCCCTCAGGAATTGATCAATGCTGAGAGCTTTATCCTTTATCAAAAATATCAGTGAACATCAGGTCTGATCATGGAATTCTAGTTGGAACAAGGCCACTGTGCCATTTTTGGTCCCATTTATCAGAAAAGAATAACACGGAATGATATCGACGACGAAATGAAGCGTTTTTGATTGAACGACAGTAACCCGTAGTCCTCCCTCTTCTCAAAATGGCAACTACTGACATGTTAAGATCTGTATTTGGTCTTTGTTTCAAAAATGATCGATGCAAGGCTGTTGATTCAATTGCGCTTGGCGCTTGAGATTTCTTGTCTTGGATTTTAAAAAGAAAGTCATTCTATCGTCTTACGTTTGCTGATCCCAAAGGAATGGAGCGCTAGGTGAGCCTGAATGCGGAATGCCAACAACGACTACATGTGTATTGCTAGGCAGTCACTGCGCTACGCGCTGAGAAAAACCTAGATGTATAAGTAAATCTAATATTACATAAATAAGCAAGTAAAAACTATTCCATTCATTAGTTGATTTTTCAAGTCTTCGAGAACTCGAGGTTGGTATTACTGAATTTATTAGGAGACAATAGCTGACGTTTCGGCTGTTTCGACTTCTTCAGAGCCGTTTATTCGTTGTAAGTATTCCAAGCCAGGTGTCTACTTATTGAAGAAAAACAGCGAATTATCAACAATGCCGAGGTTAATAGAAAGTCGTTCTTTTAGAACCGTTTGTGGGATATTTTTATCCCATAAGGCAACGTTTTATTAAAAGTTAGCGGACAAATGGAAATGCCAAATATTTTAATTGTTGAGATAATAAAAGCCTCAACCACAAATCTGGTGACATTGTTTTTCTTTCCGGTTTCATTGTTTTCCTTCTCTTTTCGTTCCTCTTTCCTTTTTTCTTTTATTCTTTGCTTTTCCAATTGTTGTAGATGACTTTCTTGATGACAGAGTTCATCTCCAGGGACATTGAAATATGATAGTGGGCTGTAATGAAGTGAGAGATATCAATGTGGTTATAAAAGCAAAGAATAGGGGAAGAGCAATTTGTTTATCAGAAATGATATTAACCTTTTTATTTACTGTCTATTATTTTTAATGAAAAAAAAAACTATAGCCTCTGCTTAACTGGGTTCAATGCGGATTTGGGCTCTCCAGATCAATTCAGTTGACGGGTGATTGCTAATGCCAAGTGATTGATAGATGTGGTGGTGAACGCGTTACTCTCCGAAAAGGACAAAAGTGCGTTCGTTCCCCACCGCATACATTTGCAGTCCGGAGTTTTGCAGATATCTCAGCATTATAGAAGTAACGATATTGTTGTTACATTTTAACCTAAAAAACACTTTCTTGCTGCTTAACTTAGTTTCAAAACATTCGTAAACATTTGACGTGATTTCACCATTTTCTACGTTGACATAAATGTGACCTCTCAACGGTTTACCGCCCCATCATGGCTGGGAGGTGTTCCTGAGTGTCGAACTGCGATGTACAGCGGGGGATTAATTCCCTGGCAGAGTCTCCCAAGCTGAGAGCGAGTCCGGCGTTTCTTTCAGGAACCCTAACTAAGAGTAAACCAGCACCAGGATCCACCACCGTCCTGGAGTCAAAGCCGTATGGTGGCATATCTAGCGCTGATCCACAAGGGCTGCAGCTGCCTGTCGTGGTGACGGCCTCGGGCAGACTTTGGCCAGGCTTACCTCGGGACTTCAGGGAATCATAATGGCTTAACTAGCAATTCTACGAAAATTGGAGATTATGCTGGCGCCCGCACAACCAATGAGGACTGGCCGTTCAAACATCAAGTAAGTGAAATAAATGTGAAATGTGTGTTAATTTCAATTCACTTTCTTTTCCATCGGCTCTTTTGTCAATCAGAGTTTCTTGTGTTATTTTTCCCTATTGAGTCGATAGTTTCTCCACAAGGTATACTATTTCAATTCTGGTTTGAGAAAGAGTACTCTTTGCACACTGAAATCTACAAAATACTATCAGTGGGAAAAGTTTGTGCCCGCTCATTCTTCACGCGGCGATTTCACTACGTACTCTATGGGAAGAGTGCCGTGTGGCACAGTGGTTGGAGGCGCGACGCAAACATGGAATTGATCTCCGCGCCCATGGCTCACCAAGCCTTCCATCCCTCTGGAGTCGGTAAATTGGTATCAGACTTGTCTGGGAGGATAACAGCATTGCTCGATACACCGGTAAGCCATTGTAAAGGCCAGATAAGCATTCAATCACCTCCAACGATACTTAATGAAGTCGAATGCATGACGCATTCCTAAGGGATTGATCAACACTGAGAGCCTTTAGAGCTTTACTCTATGGAAAGAACACCACGGAGGATGTTCTTATGAAGGGAAATGGTATTATGATGTCTCTGCTGACTTCCACATCAAAGTTCTGACAAACACTGAGCATCATCAATGTGCTTCTCTCACGTGTATGCTATATTAGAGGTTCTCAACTCTTGTTCTCAGAACTTTCCACTGATATGCAAACGCCTCAAAGGGATTTTTTCTTCGTGATCTTTAAAATTATGCTTTAAAATTTAAACTCGATGTATAATTTGCGATATCGACAGGGCGCGTGTGGCGCAGTGGTTGGAGGCGCCACTGCGGCGCGCACGTGAAATGCGCCCATGGCCCGCCAAGCTTTCCATCCCACCGGGGTCGGCAAATTGGTACCAGACTTGTCTGGGAGGATAGCAGCACTAGCTCGAAGGTTCGGTGGACCACCGTAAGTCGTTGTAAAACCAGATGTGTATTAAATCACCCCCAAACTGCTTAATGAAGTCGAGTGCATGGCACTTCCCTAAGGGGTTGCTCAACGCCGATAGCTTTACCCTTTATCCCTTAACACCCAAGAAATCAATAATATTTTCTTTTTACTAGGTTTTTTTTCAAGCCATGGTTAAGGTGTAGGCACTCTACCTACTGGAATCAAACTACAGTGGATTTTATTTTTTGTCACTTTAACTGTCCCGTACTCACCTCGTGCTAGATTGTCTTCTTCAGGAGTCCTTTTTGTTCTTCTAGCATGTGAGAGTAGTGTCTCAATAATGTGCAAGTGTAGTAAATCTCGTGTAAAGGTGCAATGAGGACCAATGCACGTTACTAAGCAATTGTTGGTTCGTACAACTGGCCAACTGGCTTCTATCTTATTCGTATCTTCGTATCAAATATTTACTCTTCTGGTCCACAAGTCAAAAATACGTTTCATCTACTAACAATTCGGTAAAATCTATTGATTCGCATTCAGCTATAAAATGTTGTTATGCACTAAATTGACTCTCAGTGAAGAACTAGTTACTCCAACACACTACACAATTAGGTTAGTCACCGCTGACCTCATCGTCGTCATCTTCATTCTTGCTCTTCAATTCACTTCGGTCTGCTTGACTGCATTACAAAAGACTCGTCAATGTTTTCTGCTTTTGTCTCATCCGAAATTTTTCAAAGCCTCTAAAGCCTAGTTGGTAGCAGTAGTAGACTGTTCTTCCGTTTCCAATCATTCGTGTGGAGTAAAGGATTATTAAAAATGGTGGAACGCATTTTACATACAGTGTGGGTTTACTTTTTTGCATTATCTCTTATCGTTTGCATTGGGTTTAATGCATGCGGTGTGAAAAATGGCCGTCATGTGTACACTATCGAAAATCGTTTATTGTAATAGACATGTTCACATCTCCAAACGGTTTAACGCTCCATCGTGGCTAGAAGGCGTTCCTGGGTGTCGGACTGCGACATGCAGCGGAGGGATTCGTACCCCGGCAGTCTCCCATGCTGAGAAGGAGTCCGGCGTTTCCATCAGGAAGCCTAGCTAAGACTAAACCAATACCAGGATCTGCCACGGTCCTGGTATCAAATTCGCATGATGGCAAATCTCTCTCTGATCCACAAAGGCTACGATTGTCCGTGGTGGTGAAGACGAACGCGCTATTGCCCCCTTTCCGAAGGCTAACGCGTTCACCACCACTCCATGCTTGTCCTTCGTTTCGCCTGTCTCCCAGCTAGTTCTATCGATCAGTGCCATCAGCAATTATCCGTAAACTTGATTGATATGCTAACTTTTTATTTTTCCAGAGTTCTGCAAATATCTCAACGGCATTGTAGTTGCATTTCGCATCATATACCACTGTGAAAAATTATAGGCAGCAAATAAAAAGCATTTTGATTTCAACTACAACTTCAGCTTAACTGTGTTCAATGCCGATTTGGGCTCCCAGATCAATCCCGTTGACAGGGGATTGCTGATGGCGCTGATCGATAGGACTAGCTGACAGATAGGTGAAATGAAGGACCTGCTGCATGGTGTGGTGGTGAACGCGTTAGACTCCGAAAAGGGGTCGTAATGACGAGTACGCCAAGCCGCCTACTTCTCTATGTCGTGAGGAACTGTTCGCCTTCAGAACCGTAGACGGCGTTAAGTGAGCTGCGTCATCTTGTCTACACGAGTCCGATGACGCCGTGCTTAATCTTACTGACATGTATCATTAGGCCTCCATAAGGCATTCATGCTATTGCCTTATAAATCATCATCTTAATTCTTCTATATTTAGCGGACATCTGCGTTCCGATGTTTTGCAAGAATCTCAGCATCATTGTGGATGCATTTTTCATCATACCTTGAAAAATTATAGTAGGCAGCAAATAAAAAGTTAACATTGTCTAAGTTCTAAGTATTGTTTGAGTAAATGTGGGAATAATCGCTTTAGTTGACCGACTGAAGTGTGAGGATGTCGTTAATTTCACTAGTCATGGCCATTTCTATCATCTCGTTATGACCTCTATAATTTTTGCATCCTTTTATTTATCGAGCAATCGGGACGAGTACCAGTAAAATGTCCATTCTCTCTGTCGCACATCAAAGATATTCACTGGAATCTAGTGGGCTCAAACGGGGTCAAACTTTTTGCATAATGTTCCATGCCCTTTTGCTCTGATGTTTTTGGGGATAACAACAACTTGCAGGTGGTCCATTTGTCACAGGTGAGACACACGGCCATTTGGTTTGGGCTGAATCCACACCATCTTTTATGACGGCACAAGATTTCGGTTGCGTCGACGTTCGTAACGAAATCTGCATACACAAGACCGCACTTAGGCATCCACGAACGGCACCCGTCAGTACGGTACACCAAAGATAGAGAGTTTCTCTTGTATACCCATTAAAGATCGCTGGACATACCTCGCATAGTGGAAATCTGCGACAAATGAGTAAATAAAATATCGTCACAAAGTGCATGTAACGCAGTGGTTGCCACTGCGTCACACGCATAAAAGCTAGCTGCTAACACACACATGGTTCGATCCCACGACCAAGGCAAGTCATTCCCATAGTTCTAGAATATTTATCTAGTGCCACATTTGTTCAGATGGATAAAGGCTCTGGCTTTCTACATCGGTGGATTATCAAAAGTCATTACTTGGGTTAAGAAGTACCCAACTATCCATACTGTGCTACGAATGGAATGGAATGCAGGATCCATCGTTAAGGGCTTTATTAACACAGAATACTTTTAATTTTTTGTCATAACATAAGGAAGATACATGTCAGGTGGAAGTTTTATATTCCGATTGTCAAAACTATAACTCGTTTTCAAACCGACCGTTATTTAACCTCAGTAGTAAAATTATCAACATGCTTATAAATTATTAGGCTTACACGAGGTTGATAAATATGCTTATTTCTACTAATGTTTCAACATCTTCGTTTTCATCAAACAGCACTAAAGATGTTTCCTTCTACGTCCGCATTGAGTGTAGTCCACCTCCGCTCACTCTGACCTTCACGCTCACTGGCTGTCTTCTCCTTCCGACCAAGCATGTTATTATGAGCTGAAAAAAACTACCTCTCAACGTTCAACAGCATTCCTGGATAGAAGTGAACTGGAATGGAATCGATTAGAAGACCAGTCAAATTCTTTAAAAAATAAAGTAATACTCTTTTCTCAATAAAATAGTGCACATTCTATCTTCATGGATGACTGACTTTAAATTTCGGTTACCTCAAGAAACAATAAATAAGAAGAACATTCCGTGATATCCACAGAACGACGACATACACGATTCCATTATCATGATATAGGATACGGCGTAATTTTTCGCCTTACGCATTGATTTCGATGCTGCAGGAAGTACAAACATCGTCAAGGCACTTATAGAGGCAAATAGACTCGTCCCAGTAGTCCTATACTTCTTCCGTATTAATTATTATGCATGAAAAAGTTATCCAACATGTGTTACATAAGATCTATCGGCTTCATACAAAAGTGTCGTAGAAAAAGCAATTGATGCAAAAGAAATGCTCGAGAAGAAAATGCATTGAAATCGATGCACAGGATCGCAAATGACTTTGCATGCAATTTGGAGAGTCCTCTGCAATGCGGCGGTTTTCTCATAGTCGTAAAAAGCTGGATAATACGCTTAGGTACACATATTTTTGTGTATTTTCATCGTCGAGAACGAGCCGGAAGGAAAGTGTACGCATTAGTCGCCGCCAAGGTTGCACGTGAATCCTATTTATCGCCACCATACGTCAATCAATGGTACAGTTGTTCCTCATTCCTGAATCTCATATGCTACACACGTCCGGATACTGCTTGCTGCTCAAAAAGTATACTCTTTTCGGTGTTTTTCTTCCGGAAGATTGCATTGCGAAGGAATTTTTAAAAGTAGTTGCGCGATTCTACTGTTCGTGGTTTGCAACTGGGTCTATAGAGACTCATCATCGTTTCTTTCACGCGTAGATTACATTGGCCTTGCTCAAAATCTGTAGTCTGTATCTGTTGCTGTATACTACTGAAATTCAATGATTTCGTTTTCAAATGGAACTGAGGTGAATACGAACACCAGGATTGAGCATTTTGCTTTTA
This sequence comes from Angiostrongylus cantonensis, assembly GCA_009735665.1. Classification (NCBI taxonomy): domain Eukaryota; kingdom Metazoa; phylum Nematoda; class Chromadorea; order Rhabditida; family Metastrongylidae; genus Angiostrongylus; species Angiostrongylus cantonensis. The sequence goes on from MQTX01000046.1 coordinate 1,002,986, forward strand.
GTTTTCTTTCTTCGCTTTTTTTTTCTCTTTCTCATCTTTAAAAACTTGTTAAGAGGTAGAAATGGCTAGTGTTGAACCACAGTGCATGAGATGGAAGCCGCCTTCTATAGAATCGTGAACGAGTGCTCCGTCAAAATATTCAATAAGCATTCTTAACATGAGATTCCTCCTAGAACTTAATAAAACGATAAAGCGCTCGGCGTTGATCAATCTCTGAGTGATGCGCCATGCATTCGACTTCATTAAGTATCGCTGGAAGTGATCGAATGCATAACTGGCCTTTACAATGACTCGCGGTGACCTACCGATGTATCGAGCCAGTGCTGCTATATTCCCAGACAAGTATGGCACCAATTTACCGATCTCGGAGGGATGGAAGGTTTTGTGAGACATATGCGCTGGGATCGATTCCACGTTTGTGTCGCAGTGGGGCCTCCAACCACTGCGCCACACGCGCCCTTCATATTTCGAATAGCGAAGACAATTAAACTAACCGAATTACGTCCCCAGGTCGCATGAATCGCTAACAACTGTGGCTTGCGTAGCTCCACTGAATCATTTGTAAATCTGATGTTTTGGAAGACTGTTTGAGAGTTCCTATTTCAAACAAGTGTTGAGAGAAAAAATGCACCAGCGTCATTGGAAATTAGTTGAACACTACAGTACTTGTTCAGAAAATTTTCAGGAAATAGGAACGTCGTTAGTTATGAATGATTTATTGACGTTACCTCTTCTCCTTGCCGCTTTTTCGATATCTTAGTCATTTATCAACTTCACCACCAACTATTTCCATTTCTCGATGTTCGAACCACCTTGCTGCAGTTGTCGTTTTTTGTATATCGAGAAGACGTTTGGGCCAAGGAATAAATTTCATGAGCCATTTGTCTCTGAGCAACGACAACGCGCAAATTGACAATCACTGCAAAAGTATTTAGGACTGGAACGGAACGAATACGCTTAGTTTGTTGAGAACGAAAATTCAATGAAAATCTGCTGGAAAACGCTGAAGTCTTATAATATTGTGATCTGTGAATGTAGCATAACGTATGGTGTGCTATCAACTAAGGTGACCGTTTCAGAAGCGGTAAATCCATAACACATTCAGTGTGATCTCAGGAATGAGTATTCCACTCCATTCGTGACAACATAGAAGTTATTTGAGTGCATGTTTGTCACATGCAAAGAATTTCTAGGCCCTACGACGTATGATATCAAGTCAGCATTTTTATTTTCCCGGAAAAATCTGATACCAGTTTGGCTGTGAAGCTCAGAGAGAGATATCGAACTGACGAACCACATGTATATTGAAGGGAGCCTCTAAGCACCGCACCACGAGTGCCTGGCAAACAGTTATGTAAATTGGATATGTATAATGTATTGAAAATCACCTTGAACTAGGTACATCTGATTGTTCTTGCTTTCTTGTTTACATATATACATAATAATTGAGATCTGAATAGCCAAAAACATAAGAAGTGACGTGCTTTTATTCTTAGAATCGGTTGTTATGGCAGGGTGCGAAGCCATGGAGAAACATCTTTGCACATCACCCTTCTGTTAGTGTTTGCTCTTTTCGACCTCTTTTCTATTTTTGCTTTTTTTTGAATCTTGGTTCCCTCCCAACGGTCTACTGCGTCGTCGTCGCTCGGAGGTGTTCCTGGGTGTCGGACTGCGATGTGCAGCGGAAGGATTCGTCCTCCCGCCAGGGTCTCTCATGCTGGGAAGGAGTCCGGCGTTTCCATCAGGAAGCCTAGCTAAGAGTAAATCAACACCAATAGCTGGATCCGCCACCGTCTTGGTATCAAAGTCGCGTGACGGCAAAACTCTCTCTGATCCACGAGGGCTACGACTGCCCGTGATGGTGACCTGGGGCAGACTTTGGCCAGACTAACCTCGGGAGTCCAGGAAACCACAATGCAGCCAGCAAATCTCCGATAAATGGTGATTGTGCTGAGGCTCGCACAGCCAGTGAGTACGGGCCGTTCAAGTGTCAAGTGTCAAGTATCTCGGTTCATAACATGTGCAATATTTTATGCCATTAGATACTATATTAGATATGGAATGCGTCCGATCATCGTGGATGCGTTAGAACAAAAAGTGGTTCAGCAGCTGGTTAGCCGCAAAGAAAGCAGTCGTCGTGATGTATAACGTTGACGTTCCTTGATTTCGATCGTATTTGTAAAGTTGCTCGATTACCGCTATCTTAGAATTTTTTTTTTGTAACTCATTCATTTAACTTCATCGTAAACGATCAATACGTTAATCAATATTTTATTCGCATCTAATCGAATCGGAAGCAACCGAGTACCGTATGAACTCTGGAGAATTACCTAAAATAAAAGATACTTGGGCTTTGAACACTTAACTCGTTGGAACGCTGTGGTTGTGAAGTTGGCGATGTCGCCGAAGTGTCAAATTGAAAGAACGCCTTCGGAAAGAATGCATTAATGACATCTTGATCCATATGCCAACATAGTGTTTATCTAAAAGTTCCAAAACGTCTTTTTTGTCATATTTTTGGTGTAGGGACAGGCGTCTAAGTCTCCAACAACAAATGCTTAATCGTAATGTCACTCTGTCTAAAGGGTATACAAGAACGCCGCCTAGTTCGATATATCATTGTCATTACTTTTATTCGAATCGTGTTTTTACAGCCATCATGCGCGAAGGAATTCGGATTTGTTTATGAATTCGCTTGCTAGTTGGGATTTTCAGTATCTTTATAAACTTTGTTGAACGTTGGTTGAGTGGTTTTCCCTGAAATTCTGGGATAACCATGATAAAGCGTTTCTTTGTCTTAAACACGTGCGGACACTAAGCTTGGAAGATCGGAGAGAGCTATTCCAAAACGAGTCTGATATTCAGTACTCGCACTCTCAATAACCAATCTTCTCTTTTTGCGTTTTCTGGAAGAATCAGGAAGAAAGGTCAGCGTAGAAGTTAACAACAACAGCATCTGAGGTTGTTATGAAGTTTTTGTTTGGCTGACGCTTCGTCGTATCCGTTTTCATCAGAGCCGATGATCAAAGTCTATTGTCTTCAGCTGTTTGTCCTCACGAAGTGGTTTTTTATTGTCATGTACAGTCGAATCTTGTGGAGTGAGCACTGCACGAATGAGAATCTCACTTGATAGTCCGCCTTTCATACAGGACGATTTTTCCTAATTGTCTACTTGTGATGATTTGAATTCATGTAAACATGACAGACGATTGAATCTGTATCTGACCAATGTAAGGACTTCGATGGCCTAACGACGTAAAATGTCTCCTATCCGTTCAGATTAGTCTCGTACCAATTTCCTGACCTTGGAGTGATGGGAATATTGGTGAGTCCTAAGCATGATATTGAATCAAGGATTAAGTGGGTATTGCAACCTTTCCGTAACCATTACGCTGGACGTGCTCTCGAAAAATTATTAGAGATGAGAAGAACTCAAAACACTATTGCAGGGGTTCTACATAAATCAACTGATCATGAGTGGTAATTTGACGCAACAGCTGCCACGTCTTACTCTTAGCGCTAGTGCTAATTTGTGGCTTCCATAAGATCCATTGGACATTAGAATATTCTGCTATTCTTCGAAATCCGGAGAATTTCTAGTTTTCGAGATTTCGTTGGTATTCTTTCAGGTTTCGGAACTCAAGAGTACTTTTTCTAACTCCCACGTCCGACTTCTTATTAACCTCGGCATTGATGGAATAATTCTTTCTACTTCTGTTTAGCAAACACGGGGTGTTGTTTTATTTCTTTATTCACGTACAAGCCGACGTTTCGGCGGATTTCGCCTTCCTCAGAGCCTGGAAAGGTCAAGTTGAGTGCAATCAAAGTTTCAATGTGATTGAAATTTTGGTTTAGCATTTTCACTGTTTGGTTATGGAAGTGTTTGGCCATGTAGATTGCAGTCAACTTGACCTTTCCAGGCTCTGAGGAAGGCGAAATCCGCCGAAACGTCAGCTTGTACGTGAATAAGGAAATGAAATAACACTTCGTCTTTGCTAAATAGAAGTAGAAAGTACTAGAAAGTACTTTTTCTGTTCGGTTTCGCTTAGGCTGGTACCACATCCTAACCCATTTCTGCTGCGCTGAATGAATCATCAACGTAACAATAAGAAGTTGGGACAACACGCCATTACTATAATGATTGTGTTTGTTTGTAGGCAGACTGAAGAAAAGGCCGATTGCGTTCCGAATCGGAACAATCAATTATCGTCCTTTATGGAATTGTGCTTTCATAAACGTAACCGATTCTTGTTATCGTTTTTCGCTACATGTCCCTTTTTTCTGAGTTTATTGTCGTTTCTGAGATACTATGAAGAACAACCACAACGTAGCTGAGATATTTGTAGAACTCTGGACCGCAGGTGTCTATGGTGGGGAGCCGCTTAGTAACCTGCCATGAAAATTGTAGTAGGCAGAAAATAAAAGGTAAAACATTGTGATTTCAACTACAGCCTCAGCTTGACTGGGTTCAATGCCGATGTGGGCTTCCCAGATCAATCCCGTTGACAGGTAATTGCTGATGGCAAAAAGATCGATAGAACTAGCTGAGAAACGGGCAAAACGAAGGAGCCGCATGGTGTGGTGGTGAACGCGTTACTCACCGGAGAGGACAATAGCGTGTTCGTTCTCCACCATAGATACCTGCGGTCCAGAGTTTTGCAAGTATCGCAGCAACGTTGTGGTTGTATTTCGCTTAGTAACCTGCCGTGAAAATTGTAGTAGGTAGAAAATAAAAGATAAAACACTATGAAGAACATTCTAGCTATCGGATTTACCCAACGTTTCACTTTTACTGAAGGAGAAACCGGTGTGCCCTAGATGGCGATGTCGATTTGGTGTCATTGCAATGACGTTGCTTTCCGAAAAAATCCTTTGAAGTTTATCGCTAACCTGTCATTGAGATTTCTCCATTTTTTCCTTTTCTTTTTTGTTACGGAAACGACACATCGGTATGAATGCGCCCTGATGACGATTTCTGATCGGCTTGATATCAACTGATCGACGTGCGATGTCGGCTAGATGAATGTCTCATTTCATTTACACTTTTCTTTTCATCGCCATTCTAATCGTATTTTTTTTTCTTTACACACTGATTTTGCAAGGAGTATAACAAGATGGGGATGAATATCGTTGAGACTGATGCTCGTATTCCTCTTATTCGTTATTCACCGAGGCTTCACTCGGAATTATACTATCGAAAATTAGTGCTTCTTGGCTTGCAGAGGGTTTTCGTATCAGATGACGTACCTGGTAAGGTGCGCAACAGTTTCGATCTGTTATTGAACCATAGTAGACTGAACATGAGCGTTTGACCTTCATTAATACCCCATTGGCAATCTTTGTAAAATTCCTTATTGGTGTTTTGTGATATTGTACATTAGAAACTAGTGAATTAAATAGCTTTTAGAGTGAAATAACGCTTTAGTGTTTTCCGACGTCACATTTCTTGTCTTCTAATGAACTCTTAGAGCTGGAAGAGACTTGGAGTTAATAAGCGAATTTGTGATCGTTGTGATCGTGTTTAACCGTATTGGTCTACTCCTTACTCTAATTATTTTCTATTTATCAACTTTTTTTCTCGCCGTTGTTTAAATCCTGCCCAATGGTTTACCACCTCATCGTGGATGAGGGGTGTTCCTGGGTGGCGGACTGCGATGTAGAGCGTGGGGATTCGTCTCCCCGGCAGGGTCTCTCAGGTTGAGAAGGAGTCCGGCGTTTCCATCAGGAAGCCTAGCTAAGAGTAAACCAATACCAGGATCCACCATCATCTAGGTATCAAAGTCGCATGGTGGTAAATCTCTCTCTGATCCACAAGGACTGCGACTGCCTGTGGTGGTGAAGACCTGGTACAGCCTTTGACCAAGCTGGCTTCAGGATTCCAGGGAACCATAATGGCTTAACCAGCAAATCTTCGAATAATAGAGATGATGCTGGGTTCCGCACAACCAGTGAGGACGAGCCATTCAAGTATCAAGTTTTTTAATTCTACTTAGTTACCTAATTGACTAATGAGTTACATTGTAAGGTATGAAAATTTCTAGAGCAAAAATCAAATCAACACTTATTTGAGACCCTTAAATTCTATTTGAACACGGTTAAATAACATGTGTGTGTCCAATGCAGAAATAAACATGAAACTTTTATTAATTTTTAAAATCTTTTCCTAATTTTTATTTTCTTAATCTGAAGTGATGTGCAGATCTGACAGCGATTTCGCTTTCACTTTTCTCATACTCACATAAAATCGGACTATATACGGTCATTTACTAGCAGAATTGAAAGAAAGGAAGTCTTCTGGGAGCAATCGACGCGGGTTCACACGGCTGTGAAGAATGGCACTGGCGTAGAAACATTAGCCAAACAAAGTTTTTTTTTTATCAGCCTCATATCAGCATCCCAAGGAATGGGTAAACGCAGAAAAATATCTTTTAAATCAAGTTTGAACCCAGTTTTCAGTTGTATTCTATCGAAGTCGTGAGTTTTTTTTCGGAAAATCCGCGCCATCTGTGCATCTACGCTTTTGAAGTCAGTTGTATGTCGTCGTGACCTTTCTAGGTGTCTTCGTAGTCGTCATGGATTAGGCGCGGTGGTGTTTAAATGTTTATGTAAGCGTAGAATCTGGTGTGCCCTTCTTCGCTCCGCACAGGTCTCATCACGACGCCATCTCCAGGCCCAGTTCGTTTACCCTGTGGCCCAAGCGTGACGCGCGCTTGTTCACTAGTTGGGCTGGGTCAATTCCATGCATACATCCGTTGCTTTTTTCATTCCTATATTTCTTGCTCAAGTCATCTAACTAATACTACTGTCCATGGTTTTCGATGATTTTCACTTAAACTTCTTTAAATAGTCCATAGTAATCACGTAAGGCTACCAAATATTCGAAGATTGTCAAATAAAAAAAGGAATAACGGTAATTATGCAATAATTTCCTACATGGTTTAACTGACAGGAGGTTGACATAAGAACACAGAGGTTGACATTTGGCAAACGTTTCGGCGCCTTCGTCTTCTTCAGAACCGAATTGTTCCGATTCGTTGGTTCACAACTTGTCGTCGCGATGAGGTGCTCTTTGTCGCTTAGAATCGGGTAGAATCGAATGGAGGGAACATCACTCGAATAGTGAATTTTACTTAGCGGTTCTCTTTTATAATGGACGCCTATAACGAAATCTAAAAGTTAATGCAAGAAATTTTAGTCGATAGCTTTGTATTTTGACCATTTTTAGTGTCTGGAATTAATGCTTTTCCAAATGTGCACAGTGGGCGCTGTGTTTGCTGCCTAGTGCAGTCAGGTTAAGCTCATGTTGGAAGCTAGTTTTCCTTGTCGTTTTTTTTCTCTGTGGTTTGTATCAGAATTACTCGGAATAGTGTATTTTAGTCACTTAGAAATGCCTATTATTGAAAGGTTATCGTTTAATAAGTTAAATATACTTATTTGGATGGCCCGTCCTCACTGGTTGTGCGGATCCCAGCATAATCTCCGTTTTTCGAAGGTTTGCTTGTTTAGCCATGGTATGTCCCTAGAGTCTCGAGGTCAGTTTAGCCTAAGTCTGCCCCAGGTGGACGCCAGCACAGACCGTCGCAGCCCTTGTGGATCAAAGGAAGATTTGCCACCATGTGACTTTGATACCAAGACGGTGGTGGATCCTGGTATTGGTTTACTCTTAGCTGAGCTTACTGATGGTAACGCTGGACACCTTCTCAGTTTAGGAGGCCCTTCTGGGGGATGGATCTCTCGCTGTACATCGTAGCCCGGCACCCAGGAACACCTCTTAGGCACAATGAAGCGTTAAACCATTGGGAAGTTAAATATAATAAGAAACAAAATGGTAAGAATCTTAATAGTTTAGCTATACAGGAAAATCTTAACAGATCCGTTTTTAACTGAAGTAGTTTCCGGGTCTATTTGTTTTTTTTTTTTATTTCCAGATTATGGACTGCCCAATTATCCTTCATTTGAGACCATATCTTAGCGAAAACATGTTCCGTGTCAAAAATCGCAATGTTTATGCCTCCCCTTGTCGTATTTTTCTTCGTATTCTTGTTGAGCAAACGCGAGGTGTTATTTTATTCTTTATTCACGAATAAGCTGACGTTTCGGCGAATTTCACCTCCCTCAGAGCCTGGAAAGGTCACGTTGACAGCAATCTATTCGGCCAGACACCTCCATAACCATGCAGAGGAAGCGCTAAACGAAGATTTCAGTCACATTGAATACAGAATAGCTTCTTTGCACATTCACCGCTTTCTATGAGTCTTCCACTGAGTGTGTCGCGTGGAGACTAACCGCACAGAATTCGCATGGAAGCGTAATGTGCCCCTCCCATCAGAGCAACAGGCTTATATACTGCCCAATATCACGCGTGATAACGAGGCATTCTTCCCTGCGGTTCATTTTCTGATTCTTGTGGTTAGTGCGGTATGCCTCAAGAATTTTGCGTGCTTGTGTTCTCGATTCCTGCGCTGGGATCGCAACCCCTACTTCAAAGTCCTCCCCGTTATGTCTCTGGATCCTATGCGTGCCTAGTGGGGTATTTGGTTTAGGTTTGCCGACTAGGTGTTTTTTTATGCGAACGCAGAGTGGTCTGCCCGTTTTGCTAATGCATTCGTCTCCGCACGCCTTACAGGAGATCAGATAAGCTGCACCCAAGCTGCGCCATGTTTTTGTTGGTGTGAAGCAAACTTTTTAAACGGTGTTGTATTTAGATGACGATTTGCCTTACATCTTTCCATATCTGAAACAACTGAGGATTTGCAACGATGAACAAACCATGAGAGCTGCATAAGCGTTTTTTGGATCTTTCTGAGTCATTCTGTGTTACGACAGCCGTCTTGAGCCTGTGAATAGCGGGTCCTTCTCAGAATTAACGATTTCGTGTCGATTCCTACTTTTCTTTCTGCGGTATTGAACTCCTTTTAAGCAAAAGCGTTTTATTTTAAATAACTTGACTATATGATTGGCTATCGGCTTATTTATAAGCATTCAGTGGTTTAAGAGGATTTTCAATGCTTGGTGTCTTATTAAGTGCCAAATTTCCAAGATCCTTTGCTCTGGTCTCACTTTTAGGCGAACTATTTGTCCCAATTCTTCGTAGTTTTTTAATGAAACTTTGGGCTCTTCAGCAAATTTTTAACATCTGGAGATCAACTTGAGCTGTTTTAGAGTTCTTGTAGCGGCAATATAGTTCATTTTACAAATTTTCATGCTCTGACTCAGCTTGCAATGTCGTTAGTTGTTATGTCGGCTGCTTTGTAAACCATTATTATACAATAAGAAAAGCAACAACATGATTCATACAAGATTCGTTTGTGAATTATACACTGACGTAGTTTAACAACCAATTTTAACACATCTCATTGACGGGCCGGGTTTTCGTCGAAGCAATCACCAATCAGAGGTGAAAATCACAAGTGATATATCAGTGTTATAGTGGGTCCCAACATCCAATAACAGACGGGTTTCAGCGCTGTTGTGAAGTATATCGAATTCCAACTCATTTTTCATTGTCGATAATGGGTCGTCACCGTCATTTTTGAATTTTTTCTTTGAATATATAACACTGATTCTATCTCAATTAGATGTGACAGCCATGTCAGTCATGGATGCCCTTGATAGTCAAGGAGTCCCTACTCAGTGCATCAAGATTCTCTGTGAGCTGTACAAAAATTTCACAACAAAGATATCACCATTCTAAAACGATATTAACATTGACGTCAAAAGAGAAGTTAAGCATGGCGATACAATCTCGCCAAAATTATTTACCGCCACCCTCAGAACGTTATGCGGACATTAGAATGGGATAACATGTTGACGAAAATCGATGGTCGGCAATTACACTGTTCTCTTTGCTGATTACATCGTCCTTAGAACACCAGACATTAGCCAAGCGGAACGTATGCTTGTCAACTTTGATAAAGCTAGTGGAAAGATTGGTCTTCGACTAAATCTCACAAAGACGATATTTATGAGGAACGGACTGGTTTCGTATGCCCCATTCACGCTCAACGAAACGAATATCTCCGAATGCTCCAGTTATGTCTATCTAGGTCTGGAAATGAATATAATGAATGACTTAGCTCCAGAGTTGAGCAGAAGGAAACGAGCAGCCTGTGGAGCTTTCAAAAGCATCGAGGATGTAGTGAAGGAGACAAAGAACACCCGATTCCGTGCCCACCTGTTCGACTCAACGGTACTTCCTGCTCTAACGTATGCGTCAGAAACCTGGTCGCTGTGTAAGCAGGATGGAAGGTCACTCAGCTTTATCGAACGTGCAGTCGAAAGGACGATGCTAGGAGTATCCTGTTTCACACAATTGAGAGATGGGATTCGAAGCCCCGACTTGCGTGCGTCAACGATCAAAAATCAAAGATGCCGTTTTGTACGCCAAACAGTCGAAGATAAGGTGGGCCGGACACGTAATGTGTATGAATGACAACCGATGGACAGGAACCGTTAGTGACTGGATTCCTCGGGATGTCAAACGTGCTGCAGGAAGACCGCGCTGATCCGATGGTCAGAGTTCTTCGCGAAAAGCCTAGAAGAAAATTATGATGCCCGATGAGTCCCTAGTGAGCAGAGCCCTCAGGGCTACTCATGCACGCGACAGGGAAAATTGGAAGATTTACTGGCCCTTGCTCGAGTCACTCGACGATCAACGGGATTACAGATGATATATAATACTGTGGAATTCACATATTTGAATTACGAGGTTGCCCCTCGAAGCATGCAAAAATATGTAAGTTTGGTTCTACAATAACGAAATAAAGCAATAAATTTTTCAATAAATGTCTTTTTCTGGAAGGAAATTGCTTGTTTTGTATTCGAACAGGTATTGAGGAATTCTATGATGCGTATTCCAGTTGATTCATTTTGGCCAGAAATTTACTGGCACATTCCGTGTGAGAAAAAAGAACAGCCTGTTCCTAAAGTGAACCTAACAATGTGCTTGAATCTAACTGATTCATGATAACACTGATTTTTGGAGAAAGAATAGTCAGAGTTCGTCGTTTTCATAATCCAATGCCGAGGTTAATAGAAAGTCGATCCTTGGTACTCATAGTCAGAGTTTGGAAGCCTTTTTTATTTTTTGTTTGTGTTTTGTCCAATGTTTTGTGGATGATATACGAAACGACAACATGTCGTCAGCAGTCGGGAGAATTTGTTTTTGTGATCAATCAGGAAGTGTCAGATATCGGAAAAGCGATAGATGGATCGCTCCCACCATTACGCCTTCTATAAATTGTTGTTCACACTTTTCGCTTGAGAATTAGTCGCTTCTTCGAAATGCGGCGACACTCAAAAGTCATGAGAATATAATTATTTCAATAGTAAGGAAAAGAACAACGAAGCCATGGGAAAGTTTTGTGTTGGATGGTTGATCAGTATGTTTTGGACGAAATGATTCATGATACATGCATGGATCAAATTAGTGTGGTCTTTCAACTTTTAACAAACACTTGTTAACTCATAGCAAAAACCTTGTTACTTTTTCAGTTCCGATTTTCCTGAACTTGAAAGATTTTCTTTTTTCGCTGGTTTTGAGTGAGGCATATTTTGAAATTATCTCCAAAATTGGCGCCAATCGGTACAATCCCAACACACATGTGTGTTCGTAAACTATTGCGAGTCTTAACAGAACAGTTTCTAATTAATTAATTTTTCTATTTTTAAGGACAACCCTGGAAAGGTGGACAAAAGGGCGTTCGTACTCCACCGCAAACACTCCGAAGTTTTGCAAATATCTCAGCATCATTTATATTTCACAATATGCCCTGCCACTAAGAAGAGTAGGTAGTAAATAAAACGGTTAACATGGCGGTTATAACCAAGTCCTCGGCTTAACTGGGTTCATTGCCGATTTGGGCTCCTCAGATCAATCCCGCTGGCGGGTGATTGCTAATGGTAGAGATCGATAGAACTATCTGAGAAACAAGTGAAGCGATGGAGCCGCGTAGTGTGGTGGTGAACCCGTTTATTCCCGGAAAGGACAATAGCGCGTTCGTTGCCCACCGAAAACACTTGCGGTCCAGGGTATTGCAAATATCTCAGCATCATTGAAGTTACAAAGTTTTTCATTTTGTTTTTGCTAAATGGATTGAAACAACCTTTTAGAGACCTGCGATGGAAAATAAATGGGTCAAATGTTAACAAAAATGCGAAGAAAGTTGATGTTATTCCAAAATTTAAGTGGAAAAGCGGTAACATAGCAACTAAACTATCAAGAATGGTGGTGAAACGATTTTAACCGTAACCACGTGGGATTCTCCCATGTTATGAATGATCGTTTTAGCTTGCCAACAGTACTGGTGAAAGATGGTAATTTGGCATTGTTCGTCTTTTTTATCTCCCTGGAGAAAATCCCGCGTCAATTGCTTTCCTTTTCAAAATTCGATCATTGTGTCAAATAGTCCAAGAAATATGTGCATGAGCATCAGAAAATGAAAATTTTATCTCGATATAATGTGGCAAATTCTATCTACTTAGGAATCTGTGGGTTCAAATGGTTTTATTGGGCCTAAAAGAGGCAAATATGCTTTAGCACATGACATTCCACATGCATTGATTACAATGCATTTGTACCAAAGATGACGACCGTTGTAGACGCCAAATGGAATTTTCTTGGCTCACATTGTGCTTCACTTATTTAAGTGGAGCTCATGAGAATATACAGATCTTACCGAGAATAAAAAGATGACAAACTCTCGGCGTCGATCAATCTCTTTTAGAGATGCGCTATGCATTCGGCTTTAAGTATCGTTGGAGGAGATTGAATGTATATCTGGCCTTTACAATGGCTCGCGGTGGCCTACCGATGTATCGAGCCAGTTCTGCTATTCTCCCAGACAAGTCTGGTACCAATTTGCCGACACTGAAGGGATTGATGGCTTGCCGGGCCATGGGCGCGGGGATCGACTCCACGTGTATTCGCAGTGGCGACTTCAACCACTACGCCACATGCACCGAACAAATTGCCTACTAATTCTTTTTCCCTGCTAACAAGAAATTCTGGTTTTCTGGTGCCTATGCATAATTTCGACTTCAATTTTTGTGTATATTGATTTGAAACATTCTTGATAGGAATACTGCAGAAAAATCGAGGGTACTGAACACATGAAATTCTGAACTCCTCAAATACCCTAGTGGTCGTGAAATTGCTATCAACTGTCGAAAAATCAGCTTATGTGTTAAGGTTGAAAGCGGCTATTATTTTATAGGCATTACTTGTTAACTATGTTCTTATCGGCATTGTCTCTTATGAAAGCAGGCCAAAGGTTTTCATCAACCAGACGGAAATTCATCAGCGCTTTGGCCGACGGGCAGAGAAATCCTTCTCGGCGAACGATTATCGAGTTACCACCCATACGAAGATGTCTATGCCTTGTATAATGCGCATTCGACTCTGTCTAACAAGGTTGATTCCGGCCGTTCCACAACACTCCTCCGATACCCTCGGTCTTTGAAAGTTCCTCTCTGATGGGCTGATTGCTAGAGCATTCTATGAAGATATGATAAATTCATGCTCACTAACGATTTTCTTCGTTGCATAACAAAATACTTTCATTAAAGTTTCACTCATTCACGATTATTCCATCATCATGATCTTTCTGCAAAAATTAAATCATGTAGATCAGTGCCATCAGCAATCACCCGTCTGCGGGACTGATCTGGGTAACCCAAATCGGCTGTTGAACCTAGGAACCCATTTAAGCTGAGGCTCTAGGCTTATATGATAGAACTAGCTGAGAGACAGGCCAAGCGAAGGACTCGCATGGTGTGGTGGTGAGCGCCTTAGCCCCGAAAAGAGTTAGTGCGTTTGTTTCCCACCGCAGACACCTGTGCTCCGCAATTTTGCAATTATCTCAGCATCACTGAAGTTATATTTCGCAGCATACTCTGACATTACAAAGAGTAGGCAGGAAATGGTAACTTAAAATTGTACAATTGTGCGGAGTTTTTGTTAGATACTTTCAAATACCATTCTTTCGCGCCAGGTGACAACTGATATACAATTTCTTTCCTTCATTAGCTTTTGGTGCTTTTAGAAGCTGTTAATCAGCCACTAGCAATAAGTTCAACTCATTCCTCTGCTTTTTTATTTACTCCATAAGGAAAACATGAGATAGAAATGAATGAGAGGAAAAGGGTGAATGCATTTGTAAGTTTGCTGAAAGGAACTTTAGACGAGGCAGAAAAATTCATTATAATATTCTATGTGATGTAGATGATTTCAGTTAGACCCTTATAATCTATGACATTTTCTGTCATAACACTTACTGCTTTCGAGTTTTCTGTTTAAATGATTTTGACAGTTTTAAGGAAGAGACAGACAAGGTTTTTTTGAGGCTTTTTTTCTGAGAAAAGTGGAGTTTTTTTCCATTTGGAATTGAATGTGCATGGAAATTCTTAATTTGTTAATCCTATCGTCTGTCGTTAGTGAATGTGCAGTCGAAAGGACGATGCTAGGAGTACCCATTTCACAAGTAAGGGAAAGGATCCGAATCTCCAACCTGCGTCAACGATCAAAGATTCCGTTCTGTACGCCAAACAGTCGAAGATAAGGTAGGCCGGACACGTAGTGTGTTTGGACGACCACCGATGGACAAGAGCCATTAGTGACTGGGTTCTTCGGGATGTTAAACACACTGCAAGAAGTTCCCCGACTCGATGGTCAGAGTTTTTCACTAAAAACCTAGAAGAAAAAGATGGCGCTCGACGAGTCTCTAGAGCGCAGAACCCACTGAGCTACTCATGCGCGCGACAGGGAAAATTAGAAGATTTACTGGCCCTTGCTCGAGTCACTCGACGATGAAAGGGACTGCAGGTGATATAAGTGATCGTTTGTTCACTCCACAACATCCATCCTTCGGTATCTTGTCAATACTGAATTATTACATCCAGCGAGTTTCTTGTTTCTAGCGATTCATTCGGAACATTATGACTATTGTGATGGTGCGGGCTAGCGCATATGAGCATTCATTTGCACATCCCATTCTTCATGTCCACATCTGCGACCAATTAATCACTTAAGGAATGCCAATGCTTTCTTTCATGTTCTGCCAATTTTCAATCTACACTGTTGTTATCGTCTTAGTTTCCAGTTGCTGTTTTGAATGCTTTGATACATTTATCAGAAAAAAAACATTTATCAGATTTTTTTCTTTGTGTAAGTTCAATAGTAGCCGTAATTTCGTTGTGTAATATATTTTTCATTAGCTAGCACAAAGCGTATTAATGCTTCGGAACCGACTTTCCTTGAACCTCGGTGTGCTTAATCAATATGTATTCTTTCTTTGATGAGCTTACACGAGGTTGATAAAATATTTATTAATTACCGGCTAACGTTTCGACGTCTTCGTCTTCATCAGAGCCGATGATCCGAGTCGATGGTCCACGCTTGTTATTCGTCTCGATGTGGCGGCTTCGCCTTCGTGTCGAGTCAGGTTTTCTTCAGCGGTCCATCTCCTCGAATGAGGCACACTCATTCAGTAATGCCCTTTTATACACGATGCTGATGGTGGATATAATGATAATGTCCGTTGATAACTACTTGTTTTTCTTCCGGACATATATCATCGCGCACATCGTGCAGAAGTCGATGTTATCATTAGCTAGCACAAAGAGTATTAATGCTTCGAAACCGACTTTCCTTGAACCTCGGTGTGCTTAATCAATATGCATTCTTTCTGACCTGACTCGACACGAAGGCGAAGCCGCCACATCGAGACGAATAACAAGCGTGGACCATCGACTCGGATCATCGGCTCTGATGAAGACGAAGACGTCGAAACGTTAGCCGACAATAAATATTATTATCAGCCTCGTGTAAGCTCATCAAAGAAAGAATACATATATTTTTCAATTAAGCTGAAGTTGCATTTTGTGACACATGAACATACAGCACCAGCTTTTCAAACGTAAGTTAAGGTTTCTTTTTTAGTTAAGTCCCAGATCCTCCCAGCGGTTTACCACCTCATCGTGGCAGGGAGGTGCTTCTGGGTGTCCGACTGCGATGTACAGCGGGGCATGCATCCCCTGGCAGGGTCTCCCAAAATGGGAAAGAGTCCGGCATTTCCATCAGGAAGCCTAGCTAAGAGTAAACCAATACCAGGATTCACCACTGTCCTGGTATTAAAGTCGCTTGGTGGTAAATCTCTCTCTGATCCACAAGGGCTGCGACTGCCCGTGGTGGTAAAGACCTGAGGCAGACTTTGGCCAGGCTGACCTTGGGATTCTAGAGAACCACAATGGTTTAATCAGCAAACTTCCGATAGATGGTGATTATGTTGGGGCCCACACAATCAGTGAGGACGGGCCATTCAAGTATCGAGTAAGTGTGCCTCAGACGAGAAATGCCATTTCTCAAAAAAAAGAGCTACATACACTTGGCTGCATGTCAGATTTCTTGATAACTTTCGTATAATCCGGCTGGAGAAGATCGGTGGTTTGCTTGGTTTTTCTTTTCTGTTTCTCTAATTTGCAAAAAACTAGTTCTTTCATACCTCTTTTTTTCATCGTTTATTTTGCAAATCAGAAAGTTTTGTGCATTTAGGCAATCTTCCTCATCAGCAACAAAAACTTTTAACATTTCGAACCAGGTAATTTGTGCAATAGCTCACAGTAAACCATATTTTTCCACTAGGGAGTAGAAAGGGCGCGTGTGGCGCAATGGTTGGAGGTGCCACTGCGACGCACACGTGGAATCGATCTCCACGCCCATGGTCCATCAATCCTTTTATCCCTCTGGGGTCGGCAGATTGGTACCAGAGTTGTCTGGGAGGATAGCAGCACTGGCTCGAGAAATCGGGAGGCCGCCACGAGTTGTTGTAAAGGTCAGATATGTATTCAGTCACCTCCAACGATGCTTAATGAAGTTGAATGCATGGCGCATCCCTCAGTGATTGATCAACGCCGAGAGCTTTAGAGCTAGCATTAAGTTTTATCTTGAAGCGAAGCATCTGTAGGTTCTAATGGATTTTTTTTTGATTGAATAAACGTCGCTTTGAAGTCAAATGTTTATTTAAAGTGAGAAGAGGAGATTACTTTTGGGCGGATATGAATGGAAATTAGTGCACCTCTTTGAACGCGAAAGCTAACGGGCTAATTAATTTAATGAGTTGGGAATTATTTACGGCCTATACTATTGCGAAACTGTTAAATGATTTGTCTTCTGCTAAGATTTCAATGACTTATGCTCACCACATGTGATTGTCTTCGTTTTTTGATTTTGTGTATTTCTTAGAAAATGAATCATCAACGATGACATCTAGATTGAGTGGCAGCTTTGTTACTGAACTCGACGTTATGAATCAAGCTCAGATCGAACCTGCATTCGACCATTTGCTGCATGCGCTTTGTCGCATTGAACTATGTCATGTATATGACTTCATGGTAGAATAACAAAGGAGCAATTAGCACTTTCATCTGAAGGATACTTCAGTGATTATTTGTTATCAGCACCTTTTCACAAGCTAACCGATGATGACTCATCACAATGAATAACGGATCTGTGGGGTCAGTTCCCCACCCAGTCATTCTCATCTTCCTGGTCGGCTTTGTTGATCCGTCTGATAGATTAGCGTCTTATCTTTGTTTGAAAAATGTTTTTTGTTTTCGCACTTCTATACGAGAACATCGAAAGTTGCCAAGCAACGCCTGTTCTCGCTTTCTTCCTATTCCTTCTCCCGCTGTTTTTTCTTTTCTTTTTTTTTGCCATCACAACCATTTCAGAAATTTTAGTTATTTTTTTCTTCTATCAACCTTATGAATGAAATGAAGCCTTATCAATTTGTGGCAGCTAAGTAAAATCCTGGAGTTGGCATTGTTTCGAGGAAAGTGAATGGTCTAATTTTTTTTTTTGAAAAACCTAAAACCTTTAGTCAAATGAGTTTTCCTTTTTCTCCTAGCTGTTTTTATTCTATTGACGACAGTTTTACTATGATGTTATGGCTTCAGTGGCAACATTGGTTGTGTTTATTTAGTGATAAGAACATGGCACTGCCATTGTTACATCTTCATCCTGGTGGAATCACAGATAAGTAGTTGTACAGCTCTGATCCTCCTCATTTTCTCTTACTATTTTTCCAATAGTAACTAATCATAATTGTACAGATCATAGGGGTCCAATCAAATAGATATCAACTGAGATGTGCGAGTCGTGCCTTATTCACCGATCTGAGCAATTCACCTGAGGAAGAAGTCATCCAAATCAGCCGTCATCTGTGAAGCTGTTGCCCATCGAGTACGTCAAAGTTTCCAAATCGACATCGTTTGCGCGAAGGACACGAAGAGCATCATATTTTGTGTATAAGCGATTTGCAACTGTTCGTTTCTAAGCAACAAGCTAGCAAGTTATAGCTCACGTGATGTCATCGTAGCAGTGGTTTGTTCTGAATTGAATTTCTCTATAGGAATATCAAACTCCTGAACTTAGTTAGTATGTTCAAGCATACAATCCTGATTTTGATCAGGTAAACCATTAGGGGAATAAAGCGCGAAGCATAAGTTAGATGGAGTAATACAGTAAAAAAGTTCTATGCCGAGATGTTAAAATTAGACTCCTAAGTGAATTGATTTCAACTCATATGCTTTCAAAATGTTGGTTGGAGGCACCATTGCGACACACACGTGAGATCTGCCCCTGCGCCCATGGCCCACCAAGCCTTCAATCGCTCCGGGGTCGGCAAATTGGTAGCAGACTTGTCTGGTAGGATAGCAGCACTGGCTCGATTCATCGGCAGGCCACCACGAGTCACTGTAAGGGCCAAATATGCATTCAATCACCTTCAACGATACTTGATGAAGTCGAATGCATGGCGCATCCCTCAGGGATTGGTCAACCCCGAGAGCTTTATCTTTTATGCTTTCAAACTAGCGGAGGCTTTTTATTTTACACCAATATACTGCATCCATTCGGGAATTTTATCGATCCAACTGAAAATGAAGGGTATACCAATCCATATCAATGTGAACAAGTTTCTCCATTCTTTCAAGATGTAATTTTGAATTCCAGGTAGCTTAGGATTCGTGCTTTTCTACATTTTCGCGTAAATCTCGTGTTTCGAATGCAAAAGCAATTGGACAGATGGGATCTTGTCCAATCTGAAAGTCTGGCTTTTTCAATTTTCTTAAAAGTTTCCTTCTAAAGAGCCCTAGAAATCAAGTGACACTTTCAAAATATCATTTTCGCTATTCATTAGGTAAGGGAAAGTCCTTTCTAAAAGTCTATCAAGTTATTAACCCGTTAAGTGCTCCAGTTGTCAGAAAACTATGTTGTTTTGTAAAACCATTTTGATTGCCTACAGCTGTTAATGGGCGCGTGTGGCGCAGTGGTTGGAGGCGCCACTGCGGCGCGCACGTGAAAATCTACTTAGATACACACATACATGCTTAGATACACTGGTATGCATAGAGTTTTAAGCTTAGGAGTTACCTAAAGCCGTTCTGTAGCCATAGCGGAACCCTTTCTAATAGTAATACCAAACCAACTTCCGTTTAGCTTTGCTAATGACATAACATCGTCTTCAGTGTATCCACGTATTGTTGGACATTTTAGACCTTTTGCACTTCGACTGAAACTTTTTTCATTGGCCATTGTTGCTACGGTTCGACTCTGTTTTTTGGTGTTTCATGTGGGAATTCGCATGACTGAGTGGAAATCTCATTTGGCTATTTCTCACCACTATTACGTCCTTGTCGCTCAAACGATGACACTAGTCACTTATTCGGGTGAATCCGTGCACTCCTCTATGGTTTCCGCTATTGTTCATTCAGTCCTTCCTAATGGGAATGAATTCCCACCAATGCCAACATGAAAGGACAACGGCGGCAAGAACTCCCCAGGGAAATGTGTCAATTTCCCCCGCCGCGGTCCTATTTGTGTTCGCTCTATCGAACCAGATATCCGGGCATTAGACAAATTTCAAGAATCTTGTATTTTTGTCAAAAAAACATCTTATATTGTCAAACATTTAATCCAACTGCAAAATAGTTAGATTGATTAATGTTTATCGGAAGGATTAGAACTTACAATACTAAATAGTTTCGGTTGTATTCTGCAACAATGTTTGGGAAAATTCTAAAGTATTCTACACAATTAGCTGAAGCTGATGCTTCTTTTCTTTGTTGTTAGTTTGATTCTTTTTTGTGAACTGCTTAGATTTACAATGTTAAATCTAAGCAATCTAAGTGAATTTACAATATTAAACCTACTTATTACCTAAGAAATAGTACCACACATTAAATTTCACTTTCACAGCAAGCCTTATGTTGAGCACTTTTTGTACGTTGTTATGGTCAACATTCTCTTTGGGTCATGATGTTCCATGGGTTGTCTTTCTCTCATTTCCTCTTTCAATAGTCATAGAATCTCAAGATCGACTTTCAATTTACCTCGGCATTTGATTATAAATGCGTCGTTTTCTTTCTCAGCAATCGCGAGGTTGTTAAACAGCATACGTTTACTTCCATACAATAACACACATACAACACAATCGTAGCCGACGTTTCGGCAGAATCGCCATCCTCAGAGTCGTCAACTATATGCGACGCTGATCAGCGGCTCTTCCTCAGTGGAAGGCACGTAGAAAAAACGGCTCTGAAGAACGCGATTCTGCCGAAACGTCAGCTACGATTGTGTTGTACGTGTGTTATTGTATGGAAGTAAACGTATGCTGTTTAACAACCTCGCGATTGCTGAGCGAGAAAACGACGAATGATGAGATATTTGCAAAACGCCGGACCGCTGATGTTTGCGGTGGGGAACGAACGCGCTATTACCCTTCCCGGATGATTTTTGATGACACTGATCGATAAAACCAGCTGAGAAACAAGCGAAACGATGAACGCCAATGATGTGGTGGCGAACGCGTTAGTTCCCGGAAAGGGTAATAGCGCGCTCGTTCCCTACCGCCAACACCTGCGGTGCGGAGTTTTGCAAATATCTAAGCATTATTAGGGCTGAGTCACACATAATAACCTGCAGTAAAAAATTGTAATAGGCAGTGAATAAGAAGGTAACATTGTGTGATTTATTTTAACGGAAATTTCTAACGAGTACTTCATTGCGAACAATTCTGGTTGCAACCCTCCATCCACTTCCCATCGACTACAGTTGACCTGCACTTATGTGCTTCATGTAAAAACCAACAGGGATTATTAATCCAAATTTAACATTCAATAAACATAGCTTTTTTTCGCAAAAAGAAGCACTAGTTTCGGCTTTTCATTTCAATTTAACAAGTTCCATTGCGCATTGAGACCACAACAGTACTCTAGGGGAAAACTTATTGAAAGATATTGTGGGAACTTTTTTGGGGATATCGTGTTCCAATTGTCCCGCTGTGAAAATTCGTAGCACCAATCCACAATTTGCACTTCCTATGTTCATCTACAGTTTTTTTTATTTTCTTAAGATTTTGATCTTTTTTAGAAGAAAAAATTTTCTAAATATTTGTGCAAATAGAGGCGGAAGCACTACTTCCAACCTGTGACATGGAGACCCCTTCGTTCAACTTTTTTTTCTCGAATTTGTAGTGAATGAACACTATGGGACGTTTTTTTCTCGTGCGTTTATCACTTTTTTGCCGTTCATCATTAATTATACATTCGGATTCTGCTCTCTTGCACTTTTGTATTCTTTCGTTTCCTGATCAGCCATATTTTCTCTGTAGGTTTCTAAGGTGGGCAACGAACGCGCTATTGTCCTTTACAGGGAGTAACGCGTTCACCACCACACCATGTGGGTCCCTTCGCTTCGCCTGCCTCTCAGCTAGTTCTATTGATCAGCGCCAATTCCATTTATTATTGTATTTTCTTAAATTAATATTACTCTGTTTCATACTCCGTACCGATTTTCGAGTACATTTTTCATCGGGTTTGTTGTCTCGCATTCGTTATCAACAGAGTTCTACGGATTTGAATGTTCGTTCAGCTACCAATTGAGGATTTTGTCTTCCAACATTGCCAGGAACGCTGATCGAGTTGATAGAATATGGAATGGCTATGCTAGAACTTCTCCACGTTTTCACCCCATAAGCTGTGTTTACCGGAGGAAGCTTCTCTTAGAGAGGACTGGTACCAATTTGGCGTGTCAGGCTAGAAGCAGAGCATAGTTGGCAAGGCGTGGAGTTGAACCAGTGATCATGTTATTGCGCGGCATCTCTAATAACTGCGCTTCCTGCCCTTCATTTGCATATTGGATGCATGCTTTACATGTGTCTTCACAAGGCCATTATCGATAGATTATGCTGGTTTAGAGAATTTTATCAAGGCAAACTATGTATATGGAACAATTTATTGTGTTGACTAACAACCTGTGAGGGGCAGATAGCACAGTGGTAGAGATGCCGACCATTACGAGCACGGTGCTGCTTTGGTCCCGATTCGGAGTCACCCAGATTCTCGTCTGCCCGAGGTGGGGAAATTAGTACCGGAATTGTCCCCGAAAACAGTACTGTTTGCATTCCAAATGGGAAGGTTCTAGCCCGGCTATCTAAGGATTCCGGAGAGAATAGACGTGAGCAGCACTCAGCAACATTGAAGATGAAAGGAAATTTTTTGAGCACCAACCGAAGCGCGGTGTAAAAGTTGAAAGACCTTCCTTGGTGATGAATGTGAGGAAACGAATCGAATGTGGGAAGTGTTGGGATCTGCTAGATGTGAAAGACGGATCGCATGAAATGAAATAAAAAATAATCTCTTCACTTGACGTGATCAATTATTTGATACCGCATTCGAGAGTAAGATATACGTCGTCATACGATGGGAATTCATTAATATGTCACGCATTCATCAATTGGTATGGCTTTAGCGGCAAAGCAGCCGCTTAGTTACTGACTTAATGAACTGCTACATCAACCACTTTGCTATCATGACGATCGGCAATAGTGTTATGCCTGTGGGAGCTCCCACGGGCTTCAGTGCCAATCACTCGTTCTCACCACTGGCACACCTGCGCACAGAGATGGGGACGGGTGTGGCTTGACGCAGCGCCTAATTACCGTATTTTATGGCGGTATCGCACGCCTACAACCCCATGCATAACGCATGCGTAACAACCGGCAATTACTGTTTGCTCTCGGTATCGATCCTGCGGTCCTCAACAATGTCTCATATAACTCTTAAGTTGACGAACTGGTCCACTCGAATCGCTACCACCCCCAATGAAGACTTTTCCAGACATCAAACTCGTCCAGCGATTAGGCGAGCGCTGGCGTTTACTTTCCTATATCCATTTTTTTTTCTATCCAAGAATGGCTAGCAACCACAGCGTTAGATTTGTCCTTGATGCTTAAATGGATTTAATCGCGCGTTCTATAACTTTTAAGCAGTTGACACTGAGGATCAGCAGGTGCTTTCGTTCACTTTCTGCTTTTTAATTCTTTGCTATCTCCTGTTCTTGATTCTTCACCCATAAAGGAGGATGTATTATACTTACTCAGTAGAATTTGACTGTTATTTTGCGCCAGTAGGCAATCTTACGGTACCATTTCGCATGCTGTGATTCATAAATAGTTGACAACAATCTACAGTACGAGGCTTAAGGTCAGTTAGCTCATTTATCCGATCCGCACATTAACCTCGTTGTGCGAAAACCCTTGCATAATTAATATGACAGTTCCCATAACATCAAAATTCTATTGGCACAAGGCCAAACATGCTCGCTTAGCTGGGCTAACTAGATTTCATTGTAGTCTTTGGTCCGTGGGTATCCCGTAAAAAAAGATTTTTTGTATGGAATACCTTTTCTGTATCACAACCTACGCTTCTTTATTCTAACAGAAATCTCACTGCAGTAATTAATTTGGAAAACTGCCAGTTTTTTCAACAATCAGTTTAGAAGCGGTATTTTATTTTATTGATCTTTGTTTAAAAAAGTTGTTTTTGCAGTAAATATTATAGGCCAGTGGTATTTTCTATGAAAAATATGAATATGAAGATCAAAACGCTGGGATGTAACCCAATTTTTGTGAAAAGTAGCTATGAATAGCTTCCGTTGTCATTCTCTGCCATCAGCTCGTGCTAGTCACCTAAGTGCTTCATGGATCTTTTCTTTTGCTATTCTATCAAATAGAACCTTATTTCCAATACCTTGAATGTCATCAGAGTTAAAAAGTATTGCGGATAGTTTAATAAAATTATACGATTTGTGACAAACGTGAAATGAGGGCGTATGTGACGCAGTGGTTGGAGGCGCCACTGCGACATACACGTGGAATCGATCTCCGTGCCGATGGCCCATCAATCCTTTCATCCCTCCGGGGTAGGTAAATTGGTACCAGACTTGTCTGGGAGGATAGCAGCACTGGCTCGATACATTGGCAGGCCACCGCGAGTCATCGTAAAGGCCAGATATGCATTCAGTCACCTTCAACGATACTTAATAAAGTCAGATGCATGGAGCATCCCTCAGGGATTTATCAGCTCCGAGAGCTTTATCCTTTATCCTTTATACGATTTCTAGATAAAAATCCAGTTCATCTTTTCCATCTATACGACTACATAGTTATAAAAATGCTGGTAAATTATTGATTTAAATTCGTAAGATGCTACTACAATCCGATTTATTGCGATCGTCTTTTTATAGATTAAGCAAAGCTGAAATTGTTTGAGACATCACAGTCCTCGACAGGTGATGACGACGGTCAGCTGTAGCGAAACGTTTAAAATGTTGATGATGTTTTCGATTCTTCTTTAACTTTTTCTGTCATCAATAATTCTTACATCCTCAGCGTTGTGTTCCTTGTTCTCCAATTGTCGTCGTTTTTTTCTGTCATGAGCAATTTTCCCAATCTCCATATGTTGACCGATTAACCTCGAACGAAATGAGTAGTGCAACGGTGAATTTCATTACGATCCCCGAATTGACGAATCATTCACGGAGTTCAACTGCTGCCTGAGTTTACCGGGCCCGCTAGCCGACATACATCTAAACGGCGATAAATTTCGGATTTACGACTGCATTCGGATCAAAGAATCCGTCAGAGACCTGTATTCAGAAACTGAATATTTATTTGTTATGTTTATTCTGAAACCATTGAGAAAAACATCTGGCAAAAACAAAAGTTTCACTCTGAAACGTAGTTCGCCGTCTCACCGAGTTCAGAGATGTTTGATTTTTTGTTTGGTATCCGTTATATGTTCGTCTGGGAGTATCGATCTTCTCTACAGTTTGCTATTTTGCTAAGGTTTTAATGCAAAGGCTTTTTAAAATGAATGAATAAAAAATTACAAAGGCAAAAATAAAAAAGATTGAAAAATGGAAAAAAATTAAAAAATAATAAAAATAAGAACGTTAAAAAGTAAAAATGAAAATAAAAGAATAAAAAATAAAAAAATAAAAATGGAAAAATAAAAAAAATAAAAATTCTTTAAATCTGATTAATCTTTAATCTCTAAGCTGTATTTAATTTTTAGTCTTTTAGAAAATAGAAATAAAATCGTCAAAATCTTCCGAAATTATTCTTCGTCTGAGTGCTATGTCCAAGTCGACCTTTAGGTTACACTGGTGGCTTCTCCATCTGAACGCATTCCAGTTAGGATTGATTTACGGTATTTATAATCTGACCCACAAGTTTTTCGCTGTTAAAACGACTTTATACAAAGAGAAAACTAAATGAAGAAAGTCTTCTTTTTATTAAAAGTGTTTTACAATTATGTTTATTACTTCATAATTACTTCATACTTGATACTTGGACGGCCTGTCCGCACTGGTTGTTCGGGCCCCAGCAAATTCTCCATTGTTCGGAGTTTTGCTGATTTAGCCATTGTGGTTTCCTGGAGTCGCCGAGGTCAGCCTAGCCATAATCTGCCACAGGTCGTCACCACCACAGGTAGTGCCGCCCTTGTCGATCAGAGAGAGATTTTCCACCATGCAACTTTGATATCACAGGACGGTGGTGGATCTTCATATTGGTTTACTCTCAGGTAGGCTTCTTGATGGAAAGGCGTGACTCCTTCTCAGCTTGGGAGACCATGCCGGTGGAACGAATCCCTCCGCTGTACATTGCGACACCCAGGAACACTTCCCAGCCACGATGAGGCGGTAAACCGTTCGGAGGTCATAACTACTAAGCCTTGCATTTTTCACTACTAGCTATTTTTGCTCGTACAGTTCTTAAATATTGCATAATATTATTGTCATATGATGAGTCATCATATCTATTGTCCGAATCCCAGCACTTCTTGCATTCGATTCGTTTTCCTCTCATTGATCGTCCACAAAGATCGTAGAACATTTTGCATGTTGTGTCGCCTGCTGCTTCAGGATTTCGTCTTCTTTGTGAATGGCGTAGAATGCTGCGCATATCGATCCTCCTTGCAGTCTCAGCGCTAGCCGAGCTAAGCCATTCCCACGTGGACTGGAGGATAGCATTGGGGCCGGTGTCGAACTATCGCCTTTTCTTGCTGATCGGTGGCATCACTAACCACTCCGCTGATCGCTGACGGAACAGAAAATAGTGATTCATAACGGAAGAATCTATTCGAACTGTTATAATATTGTAATCATCTCAGTCATAAAACACCTTCAGCAACATTTTCTAGATAACCTTGTTCTTAAACTAGTTCGCTTACGTTTTTTATCCTAATGGCCAAGGTTAAAGCGAGTGTGGACACGTAGCTGTACCAGAGGGAGTTAGCGATTCTCGTCACCCTCGTTGTCGCCGTTGGCGCATTATAATTACTAGGTAGCAGTTAGTGTTGTTGGACACCTATGCCTCCTGTGAAGAATCATCGTAAAGAATTGTTACTGTTATTATTGTTGTTATTATTATTATTATTAATAGTTTTAGATAGTCATATTATTACTACTGTTGTCATATATATTTAATACAATAGCAATTTTAGTGGTATATTTTTGCTACTCGTTTGCGACGCAGTGGTCGGAGGCGCTCTGCAATACGTATGCCTTGGCGTACCATGGCTTCCATCTCTCCGGGGTCGGCAGATTGGTACCAGACTTGTCTGGAAGGATAGCAGCACTGGCTCGATGCATCAATAGGCCACCGCGAGTCATTGTAAAGGCCAGATATGCT
>MQTX01000046.1:1030085-1068130 GCA_009735665.1 Angiostrongylus cantonensis
ACAACAACAACAACAACAACAATAACAACGACGACCATAGCAACAGCGACAGCAGCAATGACAACCACATCTATACCAACCTCGGATTAACTCGACAAGATCAGTTCATGAGAACGTGTAAATAAACGTATCGATTATTTATGGCGATGGAAAGTCGGTCTTTTAAGTCATGTCAAGGTAGTTCTAATCACTCCACTACACGGGATTTTCGTTGGTGTCGACAGAAATCCACTAAACGCTTCTACAACAAGTGACTTCATCATTTGCATCACCACAGCTTGTACGAAATCATCAAGTTTTGTGTTTTTAGAGGCGAAAAAAGGACATCGGCGTGTGAATAATTTACTACTCGTTCGCTGACAACAGTAAAGCAACTTGAGCGGAAAAGCTTAAAATGTCAGCTTAAACGCTTCCATTGTTTCTCTATGGTAATTTCGATCGAATACTTAGCTTCTGGAAGCTGTACGTGTGACTTGGATGCTTTCTCAGACTGTCTCTTTATTTATCTTTCATTTGTTTTCGATTTATTGTAAGCTGTTTTCCATCTAAGTGGCTACTGGCATCTCGTATCTGATTGAACAGAATGTCTTCGAAATGGAGCGTGTGTAGCGCAGTGGTTAGAGGTGCCTGAGGCATATACTTGGCTATGGCTTCGATTTCGATCCTTTACCTCCAATAAACTAAGCCATCCATAGATCCGGGATCGGATTTGTCTGCGAGACCGATAATTTGGTACATCCGTGAGTCCAACAAATAATTGCGCATACCAAATATGCATTCAGTCAACTCGAAGATGGAGGTTAAATGCATGTCATGTCACACTCTTGTAGGTTTGATTGAAAATAAACGATTTATTCATATGTTCTTATGGACTGATCTTGGTGAGCCGACGCGAGGTTGGTATAAGTTTTGTTGTCCTTGTTCTTATTGTTGTCGTTCCTATTGCTCGTCGATGGCTTTCGACGTTTCGGCGATTTCGCGTTCTTCAGAGCCGTGTTGTTACGAGTGGGACAGACGATTTACTTTTGCCATTCAAATATTGCGGTGTTATAGGTGTTTATTTTTCTCTGTGAGGTATGAACTCAATGTAAAAAGGGTTATTAAAATAAAGATGGAAGACTTTTTTAGATATGGGGTGAGTTTTCCAGAGACATGACAGATTTTGAGCTGCAGATCAAGGCGCGTTAACTTTATTGTTCTGGCGTGTCGGGATTGGGAGAGGAGGGATGGGCGCTACTTGCCTATTATCGTCTCTTCACAAGAGATTGGATCGCCTGTTGTGTGGTGGCATTCGCCTCACTTTTTCTGCTTATAGTTTGTAATCCTGAGAAAAACTCAAAATTTCGCCTTTTATTTTCAAAAATTCATACTTACAAATTCAGTTATCTTTTAGAATATTTCTACTACATTTCTATTTGCTGTCTTTCTACTTTCCACGGGTACGTTCAAGCAATGTACGCTATCATCCACGATCTATTTTGTTCTAAGCCTATGCGAAAACAAAAGATCGGAAGCTTTTCTTAGTTTTCGTGTTACATTTTGTTTGTTTCCTTTGACATATTCGTTCAATAACTATTTCGTATAGGTGAGCGTAATTCGTTGCTGATTAAAATGCACTTCATAGAGCAACATCAACGTGGAACCGGTTTCATTCCGCTTTGGTGTCATAGTAGTTTATCGTACAATCGGCGGGCGCTTAAGAGAGTGATATGAGTTCATGTCCTCATTCCAACACTCCATTCACACAATTTCGATCAATTACCATCTAAAACACAGCTTCTTAACTAGTACTTAAGGCAGTGTTTTTTTTAACGATCGATATTTTCTATAGTTCTGTTCTAGAATAAATAGCTGACGCAGTTCTTGAACAAACAGTGAAATAGATGGAACAAAGGCTTCACGTCGCATTCTATACGTACAACTTAGGTAGTTACTGAGTGTCATTCTTATGAATGGTATTCTTCTTTTTAGCCTTTATTTTTGTTGTAAACTTTTCATGTTTCGTTATTTAGATTATCGCCATTACTTCGAGAAGTCGGAATTTACCTATTATTGTTTTATCTTTTATTTTCTGCCTACTACAATTTCCACGGCAGGTTACTAAGCGAAATACAACCACAACACATTGCTGAGGTATTTGTAAAACTCTGGACCGCAGGTGTGTATGGTGGAGAACGAACGCGCTATTGTCCTTTCCGGGGACTAACGCGTTCACCACCACACCATGCGGGTTCTTCGTTTTGCCTGTCTCTCAGCTAGTTCTATCGATCTTTTTGCCGTCAGCAATCCCCCGCATGGTGTGGTGGTGAACGCGTTACTCCCCAAAAAGGGTAATAGCGCTTTCGTTCCCCACCATAGACACCTACGGTCCAGAGTTTTGCAAATATCTCAGCAACGTTGTGGTTACCTATTATTATCGATAAATTGTTTTCGTTGTTAAATGTCATAAATCCGTTGTGAATTAGGTATGGAATCGGTGTCGAAAAGGCATATCTGATTTCTTTTATGCTCTTACTAGTTTAACTAGATGCTCCGCCTTCAAATGCCTTAAATCCAGCACGTAATCCACTGGTTGCCTTCTGCTGCTTGCAACTGCCATTAATCAAAATGGTTGCACTTTTATTTTTCTTCGTATTATTTTTTTTCATGGCAAGGTACGACGTGAAGTATAACCATTTGGACGCTCAGATATGATCGAAACTTGAGTTAGTGTTCGAACCCGCGATTGCCCTTACAAGGGCACACGTGCTATTCGCCACACCAACCGAGGCCCTTGCTTTACTTCTGTTAGCTGTGCTTTTACTCTTTAGATGCTCTCAGCAACCGCCCAGGAATGATCCGTTAAGTCAGTTTAAGTTTAATGAAACAGTTTCGGCTTAAGTTTAACACCGATTTTTGCTTTGCAGTTCATTCCCATTAACGGCGCTTGCTGATGGCATAGTTAGGGTAAAATAATAGTTGACAGAAAACCAAAGCAAATGCCCAGGTTGGTGTGGTGGAAAGCACGGGATGTTCCAGAAAGGATAATAGCAGGTTCATACCACAGTTGAGATACCTACTTTTGCTCATGTCTCAATATCCTTTTGGTTGTACTTTAAATTATTCGAGTTTGTGTTTAGATTCGACTTCAGTTTCAAGACCCATCGTATTCTTCTCTTATTGATACAATTAATACTGGTTGGATGTTGTCCTCTCTGTAATCCCGAGATAGCCGTGCCATGGCGCTCCCATATTTTCACCAAAGGCAATCGTTGTCCATATGGCCTTCGTGGATCGGGATGAGATTTCCTGCAATGTGATTAGCATTCCTACAGTGCTACACCAATCTCAATGGTCATTTTTTGTATGATCTTGCTAAGATCTTTAGTTGAGTGAAAATTATTCAAATTTGGGTAACCTCGAAAAATGTGACCACTTAAAAACCTCAGCTAGCGCTCTTGTTCACGAAATATGCTTTCTTCAACAGAAAATAATATCCTCAGAAGATGTTTAGCTGCATGTCTTGATGCTCTCACGCAGCAGTTACGAAAACAAAAATAAAAGCTGATGGCGGCAACCGCTTTCGTTGGACGGTAGTAAAATGGCATCTCATGCTGCCCATATAGCGCTTTGAGATATGGGGACCACCTGTTTCGTCGCTTAGATCGTTATGTCTCGTTATTCAGGCGTTCAGCACACGCACATAAGGCGGTGGGTCAACGGAGGCGAGCCGGCATCGCCGCCATCCGTTGTGCCCGCATGCCCTGGCGGCGGTCAGTCTGTCACCAGTTCTTTATGGCGGAACTGCTCAACTCTCTACGGCCGCCGATTTAATACTGTACATATTCTTTTTTAGTTTTGTTTTAATAGATTAAGAAAGTAGAAGAGGAATCAGTGGTGCAAATCGATTCCAATGTTTCCATCGCATAATTTTGTTCTCGCACCTTCCTCATCACTAAACAATTCGATGTTCCTAGAAACCACTAGTGTCATTTCCTTCTATATATGAAAATGAAAGTATTTATATGCATATAACTTTTTTCGTTTGGCGTATAATATTAAAAATCTGCTGTCTGAATTGTCTGAAGGAATTTCTGACCTCGGCTTTTCTTTCTTGTTTCACTTTCGCCTTTAGCGACGTCATTCTTTCCTCCTTCATTGGCGTCAAGCAAAGTTCATCGACTTTTTCGCCTTGATATTTAAGTGGAATAAATGTCATCGTGAGCTGAGAAATATAAAGGGTAAAAGTATCACACATAGCCGAAACATTTTTGATTTTTCATGAGGTTTAGATGGCTGCTGCAGCTGTATTAAAGGAAACAGTTAATCAGGCGAAACGAGGGACCTGCATGGTGTGGTAGTGAGCGTGTTCGTACCCCACCGTAGACACCTGCGGTCCGGAGTTTTGCAAATATCTGAGCATCAGTGTAGTTGCTTAACAAAAAAACAGTGAATATTGAACGTTTTCTTAAAAGATTGTCTTTATGCCATGGATCTGTATGAATGATGACTGAAAAAATGAAGTAAAAGTATATATTTAAGCTCATTCAGATTTAGTGACGTCATAACGTTTATTACGTCGTTGTCTGTTTTCACTAATTGTTCTCTTACTCTGTTTTTCCGCACTCATCCACTCAGTCATTCTTTCATCTTTTCATCTGATGGCAGCTATTATTTTCACAGGCATGTGGTTACTTCTACTACTGCCTGTGTTGGTGACGTCATTAACCCGAGAGTCGGTCTATCTGGGCCAAGTCTATCAGAAGCCGCTATCACAAAAGGCAAGTGTTTATTTGTTTAAGGACTCTTATACGAATAAAACTTATCAGTTGATCAGTTATTTTGATCCTGGCCTTGTCTTAGTATTCTTCTAAGGTATCGACTCAATAACTGGAAAAATAACATTCTGTTTCTGTTTTGTCTTTCTTGTGAAGATGATACTCTTATAAGCACTCATATTGCTGATTAATTCTTGGTGATCTTGACAAGATTCGATCGGAGATCAAATGTAATAAGCAAAAATATATCTGCTGCATCGTTTTGCGCGTGTGGCGCAGTGGTTGGAGGCGCTACTGCGGCGTGCACGTGAAATGCGCCCATGGCCCACCAAGCCTTCCATCCCTCCGGGGTCGCCAAATTGGTACCAGACTTGTCTGGGAGGATAGCAGCACTGGCTCGATACATCGGCAGGCCACCGCGAGTCACTGTAAAGGCCAGATATGCATTCAATCACCTCCAACGATAGTTAATGAAGTCGAATGCATGGCGCATCCCTCAGGGATTGATCAACGCCGAGAGCTTTATCCTTTATCCTTTTACTGTAACATTTTGAAAAGTGACGACTAGGAAATAGCCGTAAGAATTTTAGAGTACTGTAACGGGTGAGTCTGGAAGGAAATTACCGTCATGGTTGATCGTAAAAAATGGCATTTTATATGGCATTCCCGGAAAAGAAGATATTGGATCGCATGTGATAAAAGTGGGCAGATCAATTTTTTTATACTTAAATATTAATACTGAGTAATACTTTTCTCTTGTCGCCGGTTAAAATTGCTGTGGGGAACGTCGACGACTTAAGAATTTTTTAATGAAAGTAGTTTGTTGTCAGGAAAAAGAATATATATAATACATAAATAATAACAATTTCTGAACCACTGCACACGAATAGATCTCGAATATTTCCACAAGGTTGCTGAAATATGAACAAAACTCGGACCTCAATTGAGCCTCGAACCCGCGCTTGCACTGGTCGGGAACTCAATTGTTCTCCACCACTTCAACCGGCCTCTTACTTTGCCTTTCTTTCACTCAGTTTTTTTTTACTCTAACGGTACTATTAGCAATCTCCAGCTGATGGGAATGATCTCGGGAGCAAAAATTGGCAGTGAACCCAGTTAAACCTAGCTGCGGTTCTATGTTTTGCTCATATCTCAGCATCCTTGTTGTTGTATTTCACACAGTACTCTCCTATGAGAAAAAAGAATAGGCAGTAATTAAAAGTTAACATATTACGATCTTAAATATATCTAAAAAGAGATTTTTTTAACCATTGAAGAGCCTCGTAGACGAAAATGGATGTGAGCACTTTGCGTTAGTTGCTTTTAGTTACATTAACAGTTAGCTAGTTCTAAATCTAATAACCAGTCAATTAATATCTCCTCATTTAATTTAAGGGGGCGGACTTTGTCCTGACCGTCTTCGGGATTTCAGGACACCACAATGGCTTAACCAGCAAATCTCCAAAAAATGGTGATTATGCTGGGGCCCGCACAACTAGTGAGTACGGGCCGTTCTAGTATCAATTGTCAAGTAATTTAATTTATACGACGGCTAAACTTTTACTGGCAGACGTTTGGCCTTGTGGAATAAATTTTAATCCAATCAATTGTCTTAAATAATTTTTATGGATCTTAATTGAATTTTTGTATTAAAAAATCGAGGCGATAGATTTCTTATGCTTCCTCTTTCGTGTTTTTTTGTACATCATTTTGAATGAATCCACTTTTATAGATTAGTTCTCCGTCTAAAAAAGAACAAATCATTGAATTTCTTGTCAAAGAGGATACAAGTAATCCGTGTGGTAATGAGGACAGTTATTGGGTGGAAGCACTCTACGAGCTGGACGAACCGGTCAGAATGAGCTTATTACGAGCTTTAGTGTTTTTCTCAATTTTTCCAAGGAAAAAGTTGTTCAATTGTGTTTCATGTTACGAATTCTGGACAATTCCAACCATCGAAAAAAGTGAAGCTTCAAGCACTTTCTTCAGAAAAAGCATCAATTTCAGATTGAGAACCGGATCGATGCAGCACTTGATGTCGCCACTGCTCTTGAAGTAAACGTCACTGAATTAAAGGTTTGTTCTAACTATGAGACGATAGTACATTGGTCGGAAATTTCTTGCACTACACACATGGTCGTTAGTTTGATCTTGCGCCCTGAAGACACTAAGTCTATCGTCCTCCCGAGGTCATAAAATTGATACCAAGCTTGTCTGGGAGGATAAGAATATCAACTTGATATATTAGGTAGATCTCCGTAAATCACTTCATAGGCTAAATTTCCATTAAAAATTCTATGTAGTGCGACGATTTGAGTCGAATGCACGACGAGTTTGGCATGGTACTGGTGAACACCGAGCAATTATGCAATTCTGTGTTCCACATAGACGGTGGTATAAGTGGTTACGAACTAACTGACGACGAAGACTATTCGGTCATATTCCAGTTATTCCAGTTATGGCTACCGATTCCTATAGATCTGCCCTTCTTAAGCATTGGTTTATCGCTACACTTATTCGTCATCGCTAATAAAGGGCAAGATAAACGGGATTTTGTTACTGCCAAACGGTTTGTTTTGGGGCGTCGCTCTCTTTCTCAACTTATCTGGTGGGGTTACTATTTCTTACCCAGTTGCTTAACCACATTTCAGCTCACCTCACGAAAGCTCAAATGTTCCCAGAACTTCTACGTAACGCGTCTCCTAATAACAAATAAGCGATGCAGTCCTTCAACGTTACCGCGCTGTTCACCAACGTATCGAATGACTCCGCAATACAAACTATCATCAAACTTCTTGTTAAACATGAAGAAGGAATAGACATGCAAGGCTTGTCTATTCAACACTTTATGGTTTTCTTAAAAGAGTGCCTAAACTACTCGACCTTCAGATAGTCCAGGAAATATTACACACACATATTATATGCATTCAATCACCTCCAGAGGTTGCTTAATGTAGTCGAATGCATGACGCATCTCTCAGGGACTGATGAACGCCGAGAGCTTTATCCTTTTTTTATACCGAAAGCCAAGTAGTAAAAACGTACTCGTTCATTACCACTCATCTCACCACTCACCTACAAAAAAGGCGCTGGTAAGAACTATGTTTCGAGCAGCAACTAGCGCGGCCACCATTCTACCGCACATGTATAGTTGATTGCTTTGCCGTCTCCTCTGCGTAGGAGGAGATGGACAAATGGGTTGAATTATTATGAATTATTAAACGAGCAGTTCGAGCACATTAAGTTCACTAGGGAGAAACCGAAAGGAAATTGGCTTTTGTTTCTAAACGTTGAAATAAACCTATCAAGTAGCGGGTACATGACAAACTTGTGCCGAAAACCAAGCAGTAAATACATTCTGGTTCATTTCTTTTCTCTCACCCTTCACACACAAGGGCACTTGTGAGAAACTTGTTTCGAACAGCTACCTCTGTGTGTGCAATTAGGAAGCTGAAGGAAGAATCACGCGACTTGGCTCGACAAATGGCCATCTTCAATCATTACAAAATAGTAACCCCACGAGATAAATTTCGAAGGAAAATGCCCTAAAACGAACGGTTTGGCAGAAACAACATCCCATTTACCTTGTCCTTCACTAGAGATGAAATAAGTGGAGCGATAAAGCGATGCTTGAGAAAGGCAGATCTAGAGGATTCGGTAGCGATAATTGAAGTACCACTGAATAGTCTTCGTCGTCAGTTGGTTTGTAAACGCCTATACGACCGTCTATGTGAAACACAGAATTGCGTAATTTGCCCTTATGGCAGGGACGGTGACTGCATGAGTTCAGGTACGATATAGTTGATCTCTTGTGGTGCTTGCGGAGACGAATATATTGGTGAAACGGGCAGACCTTTATGTATCCGCATAAAAGAACACTTAGATGGCAAACGAAAAGCAAAACAAGGTTCACCACTAGGGACGCAAAGGCTACAAAAGCATAGCTGGGACGATTTTAATGTGAAAGTCGCCATCCTCGCACGGGATCCTAGAACACCAACGCGCAAACTCCTTGAGGCTTTTTGGATAAATGACAAAAGTGCTACAATGAATAGCAGGGAAGAATGCCCAGAGATCACACGTAGTCTCTCCCTGTCCCTTCGTATCGATCGTTGATGTGGGGTGGTGCAGTCGTCAACCATGTGCGAATCTGAGCGGCTGGTCTTCCTGGGAGGAAGACAGGTTTAAAAAGGGCTGGTTTTTTCGAGAAGCTGTAGATCTTGTAATTATCGTTCAGATTTTCACCTTTCTGTTTGTACTGTTGAAGCGTTTGACCTGGTAAGTTGCGTATTAGTGTACCCTTCTAGCCTTTGAAGAAGGCGATTCTGCCGAAACGTCAGCTACGATTGTGTTGTATGTGTGTTATTGTATAGAAGTAAACGTATGCTGTTTGACAACCTCGCGATTGCTGAAAAAGAACGAAGCATTTAAAATTAGTTAGTGAAGTGAGGGGTATTATCTACACATTTATCTAAATTTCCTTCCATGGAGATGAATGTAGCGTAGTGGTCATAGGCGTTCTTAAATACACACGTGGTCATTGGTTCGGTTACGCGCTCATATTTAGAACAACATCTCTCCTTTTGGGGTTGGTAGATTCATCCCAGAATTATGCTGCAAAGGGGATCGAATGCATGACGAGTCGCACAAGGGTTACTCAACGAAATACTCTGTTTTTATCCTTTACCCTTACTTTTGCGTTCTGGACAAACGGCGATTTTTAGGCCTTTGGTTTTTTCACTCTTTTTCATTTATTTTGTAACTCATTTTGTTAACTTCAGGTCTACACTTATAATTATTCGCGTACATTTCGAAAAGTCGAAGCAATCGGTGGTGATGCGACGGCGGCATTTACTATTATGAAGAAGGTGATGATCACGAAGGAATTCACCTTATAGGTGAAACAAATATAGACCAGGAATCAAAAAGAAAGAATTCTTGTCGTTTAGGTAGCATGTGGCGACGATTTAGAGACGGCGGCCAGTGAAATGGATACATTTCTGAGCGCTGTAGAGAACGTCGAATATGACTATGTTGTGGTGAGTTATCGCGTTCTTGATGGCTTTCTTCAAAAAGAAGTTCCTTCTCTTCACGGATCTATTATTTTCATTAATTGCGATCGATCTATTAATCCTGTTTGTTTTCCAGTTGACAAAAGGTCGCGTGCTCCAGCCGACCAACGACAGTAGTTCTACCGTAGGAGAGGTGTTAAACGTTATTTTAACTAGTAATGGGCGCCAAGCAATGTTGGTTCACATGAGAGTTGAACAGTTTAGGTTACCACCGTAACAGAGGTCACTACCTTACGTACAACTCGAAAAGTCGACAATCCACCGGTAAAGCTGAACTCGTTGTCTGCCTTCACTTGTACGCGGTACGTTGCCTTAAGTGCTTTTTTCTGTTAACAACATTATGTTTGCTTGCTAATCAAAGAAGGTATTGATTTTCGTTATTTGATGCTTATTTTTTTAACCTCTTGGTTACTTATAAAATTTACAAATAGGCGGTTTAACTGCTGCTCTTCGTTTATAATGATGATTAATGTGTGATTTGTTGGGGAACAGACTGAAAGAATCAATGCATATTCTTTCATTTATAAGCTAACCGAACTTAATAAAGCTCTTTATTCGGCAAAGGCTTCGGCGCTTTCCCATTCTTCTGGATTGGTCCGAGTCGTGTATCCACATTTCTTCCTTCTTCCTTTGTGGGTTTTCGTGATCTCATCGAGTCAAATTCAGTGGAGCACCGCTCAAATGAAGTAATCCTATTCAAAAAGAATCAATTTTCTGCATTTGTTTCACAAGAGGAAATTAGCGCTAGTGTGACTTGCTTTCCAATGAGTGGAACAGTTCATTTCCAATTCAGTTCGTTCGTCGTATCAGTAATGATCACTAATTTCCGATCAGCAGGAATAGCATTACTATTTCCTAATATCGTCTCGTACTGTCTGTGAATTCTTGGAATGGATTTCAGTTGCTTGATGTGGGTGCGTAAATTATTGAAGGTTACAAAGGTCGTACTTTAAAGGAAAATTTCGTCACTAATTGGTCAATGTGGTCTGCTTTCTCCCAAAATCAGATTGACGTTGTAGTTCTCGGTGATCGATTGTTGGTTTCGTTTGTGTAGACGACAAGGAATAATCGGAAGTGCAAAGTTTTTGCGATGACCGTGTCTGGCCGACGACGGTCACCTAGGAAGACAACGATTATTAGGTTGTTCAGAAATAAATAAGTGTTTTTTTTAAAAAATATTTATGGTTTCAATGTATTTTTGTCTAACAACAAAATATTCTTTATACCTTGCAATATTATACATTATTAGAAGGCCGATGCTACGCTCTTTCTGAGTTTTTATATTTCATCAAAAGTTTTTTTTATTGCCAATTTTGTGCTTTGAAATTTTAAACGTTAAAAACGAATTCTCGTCAGATTTTCTTTTATGGGTTCAAATTCGGTAACAGTGCAACAGATACGGCTCAAAACATTGAAGAAGTTTGGGGTGTTGGTGAATGAACTGTGTGAACATGGTTCCGAAATTCCGATTAGGTGATTTCGACCTCAGAGATAAGAAAGTCCACCGACGTCCCAATGAACTTGACGACGACGAAGTGA
Source organism: Angiostrongylus cantonensis (assembly GCA_009735665.1). Classification (NCBI taxonomy): domain Eukaryota; kingdom Metazoa; phylum Nematoda; class Chromadorea; order Rhabditida; family Metastrongylidae; genus Angiostrongylus; species Angiostrongylus cantonensis. Next base: position 1,041,454 of record MQTX01000046.1, read on the forward strand.
AGGCACTAGTGGAAGCAAACACGCGAGCAACTGTTGGAGGACTTGCAGAATAGGTTAGCGTAACCACAGGAACAAATTCTACGCACTTGAATCGCATAGGAAAGACAATAAAAACTCGACAATTGAGTGCCGCACGAATTGAAGGATAGTAAAAAAATTAGCCGTTTTGAAGTATCGTCTGCTCTTATTCTGCGCAATAAAATGACCCTTTTCTTGGTCGAATTGTGAAGTGCGATGAGGATTGGGTTCTGTTCGGCAACAGGCGACGTTTAGCTCAATAACTGAATTGCGATCAGGATTCACAGGACTTCCAAGGCCGAAATTGCACCAAAAAAAGGTTATGGTGGAAGAATACGGTTAAGATAGAATCTGCCAATTAGTCATAAAACACCTGCTTCCGCGTATTTACGGGCGTTCTGTATCTTTCTGCTAAACCATGGTCAATGGTTTGTTTTCGTTGAAAAACATTTTGAACAGTAAGAAGGATAAACAACGAAAACAAGAGAAGAGTTTGGATGTAAGCGGACAGAACCTTATCGTTCATATTCGTTCATGTTTTTTCCTTGATAGGGTTTGATGTGGAATACAACGAAAGATGGCCTGATATGGTAATAGTATGGATAGTATGGATAGGTAGTACTATGGTTGTAATCCAGCTCATCCCAATACTGCTCTACCAGGATGGGCGGTGCTGTGTGCTTCCATAATGTCGCCCTCTTGAAGTTTTCGAAGGGTTTTGGATAAAACTAATTTGATATGCCGACCAAAGGTGATGCACGAGCTCTGCAGAAGGATGGGGAAAATCTCGACAAGAACTATCTTCCAATTTACAGGCAATATAGTTACGAAAAAATGTTCTCTAGTCGGTCTGTTTTGTTTGAGAGCTTCCTATTCGAATATTCGATTAGTTGAACTGACCGATGCTGCGCGTCTCATCAACAATTCGTCCATCGCCAGTGGTTTAGCATGAGACCGCATCTTTCTATTGTTCTGGCGGTGTCCAATGTTGTAAATAATTCTGGCATACTACCAATCCCTGGCGAAATGAACGTGATACTTCTTTCCCGTTCTCGTTGACGGATGATTGGTGATGGCATCGTAAAGCTCAAAGGAATGGCTGAGAAAAAAGCAGGACGAGGACCTCAGTAGTGCCGTGCGTAAAACGTAAGCACCCAGAAACGGTAATCACAGTTAGACCTAATCTGGGGTCCAAGTTTTGCCAATGTCTCAGCATCATTATGATACTTTTTAGTTGAGCAAGCGGGAACACTTGTGACGTGAAAGATTTGCCGAAGAAATGCTGCAAAAATCGTAGAATTTGAACGAATTAGTAAGAAGGTCGGAATGTTTTGCCGCAGTATGCTTTTGGTTTTGAATAAAATGATCGATACTAGATGTGAATCCTCGTATGTATTGTATGCACCTCGTACCCTTTACTACAAGTTTCTACCGATGTGAAGGTTTGTAGATGCGAGGCATAGCAGCCAATACATGAAGAGCTGTCGATCTCGTCTTCGACTTCAGACTCATCGTCAAAGCTTTGCTCTCGTTGGACTATTTTGTTACTTCGAAAAAGAGTGCCCGAAAAATTCTGTGTCTACAGAGTACTGCATTTTTTACGCTGAAGTTACAAGTTGTTGCTCGCGCTGTGAGGGGACGCGAAAGGATGTGCCGTCTCGGAACTGTGTTTCTGCCACAAGAACAGCAAGATTTTTACTGCTATTGGTCAACTAATAATTGTTTCCAAATGAAGACGTCGAATTTTTTTCCAGGTAGTCAACCCAAATCGATGGTCTGAATGGTTTTGGTTGTGTGGATGTGTTTTCTCTTTTCGTTTTATTTTTTGGCAAAGTCATTTCATGAGAACACAATAATGTAATTAAGTTCTTGTTTCTTCTTCACGTTCTTCTTTCATTCTTTTTTTTTCTCTCTTACGCTATCTGTTCGATGCTGGTGGTCGTTGCTCTGTTACGACAGCAGCACTGCAATGCGGTTTACTTAAGAACGGAAATGTCTGCATGTGTTAAGTGCAATATAGAGAGCAGCTGCGTCGACTACAATCGTTCTGTTCGAGCCAATTGCTGTCAATAAAATACAATTCCCTTGAGTGAGAGATTTGCACTAAATCATCAATGTCAGATATGTCGAGATCGAGATGTGATTGGTGTCTTTGTTATGGGAATGAGAGTATAAGCCAGCACAGCTGCGTCACACACAAATGCTTTTTGGTTTTCTTCGTCATACGGTCCACGAATAGTAGACGAACAACGTTTCATTTACATTTACATCCCCATGATCATATGTCTACTTTCACGCGATAGCATTCTTGAAGTACGAATTGCGAAAATGTCTATGCACAGAGGTTCGGTGCGGATATACTGACAACGAAAGAACAATATAAAGCATTCAAATATTGAAGTGGTGTATAATACCTGACCTGGATTTAGCTGGACCGTCTTAACTAAACACTGATCATCGCATTTTTTCCACTTGACTGTAGCGTTATTGGATAGGCAGTACTTAGCCTATTTACTTTAGCCTTGAGGTTATTCTACCAAGGTGTCCCCAGAACGTCGTTAACACAGGTAGTCGGCGATCATCGTGCATCGAAAGATGGTTTACTATTTTGTTACAAGTTTTTTTCTTCCCGAGCGACAACTATTTGTGGTTTACACTTATTTGATCTACAAGATGGATACATCAGGAACTAACTATTCAAATCACTGTAATTTTAGAGTTATATTCCCAGTTGCTGATTTTGAGAACAAAAGAGAATATGAATTGTTGTAGTGGTGTTTATTGTGAGATGATCATACCGGAGAGTACATTCAAAGATGTTGAGGACGGTGATACATTTAAGCTGAAACTATCAGTGCAGTCAATCGACAAAAAGGTTTGATTTTGTTATTAGTATATTGATTGACCATTTATGTCATCACATTAGCTGATCCTTGTTTTGACCTGAGACGGATGAAGAAGACTGTTTACGAATGGCGTAATACGGTGGTCGCGGTCACGATAACGCTGTTCTCATTTCCGTGGCCATTGAAGAAATAGAAACTGCGTGGAACTGATTGGTTTCTGGCCCTGAGTAAGGAAATGAACGAAAAAATTTTTCCACGAAGATAATAAGATAGAAATTTTTCCTCGAGGGACTAACTGATTTCTTTCTCCTGCGTTGATAATTTTATACCGGCCTTGGAGAAGTGATATTAATAGCATCACAGAGCTGAACACCACATGTTTTGTCTGTTTTCATTTTTTTCGTCGTATGTCATCGACTATTATGGATCTTTTTTTGTAGGAATCTTGGATTTTCTACGAACACAAGAAGCTTAAAGGTGTGCCGCTCAATGCAGGTGATCATGAGTTCCGTCTTGAAGCCAGAGATCATACATACATACATACATGCATACATACATACATACATACATACATATGCACACACATACACACACACGCGCACACGCACACACGCACGCACACAACACACATACATACATACGCACACACACACAAACACGCACACACATACATACATACATACATACATGCATACATACATACATACATATGCACACACATACACACACACACAGACACACACACGCACACGCACACACGCACGCACACAACACACATGCATACATACACACACACACACTCAAACACGCACGTACACACGCACACACGCACGCACATAACACACATGCATACATACACACACACACACACACACACACTCAAACACGCACGTACATACATACATACATACATACATACATACATACATACATACATACATACATACATACATACATACATACATACATACATACAAAGCATCGGTAGCCATAAAGAAGAGAAATGGTGCGTTTGAATGTTAAGCAGTAGAAACAAAAAAGACCAGAACGATTTTATGTTTGACGGCTATGATCATCTCAGGCCTCAAAGGAATGGATGAGATATGTAAAGAAAGAGTGAAAAAAAAATAGCGTACGGACTCAAATGAGCAAACTTTAATTATTCTTTCCAGGATACACTTTCTACTAACCTCGGTATAGAAAAACACAATACAGTAGAACAGTAGCTGATGTTTCGGCAGTATGGCTTTGTTCAGAGCCTGGAAGGGTATGCTGATATACAATTTATTAGGCCAAACACTTCAATAACACTAGTTTTTCGTCTTACTGTAAGTGTTATTGAAGTGTTTGGCCTAATAAATTGTATATCAGTATACCCTTCCAGGCTCTGAAGAAGGCGATACTGCCGAAGCGCCAGCTACTGTTGTATTGTATTGTATTTTTCTATGGAAGCAAATGTATACTGTATAACAACCTGGCGATTACTGAACAAGAAAACGACGCATTTAATTAGTATATATAATGGCAATCTTAAATGTTCTTTAATTCATCGATGGTTTACTGTCATATCGTAGCAAGAAAGTGTCTCTCGGTTTCGAACTGTAATCTATGGTTCTTATCCATGACTCCGTTATCGAAACCGAGAACGACCTTGAAATTGTTCTACACAGAAACTCAACTAAAGGTAGACCTAGTCGACGATTCTTCGTTGTCTTAATTGGAACTCAATTGTAGGCGGCGTTTCAAATATATTGGAGATTTCATTGTTCGAATCAACTATTGGCGATAGTAGTAAATAAACATGGTAGCTGAGATAGTCGTGTGGACACACGTAGTCAAGCGGAATGTGATTCTCAGAAGCTCTATGCAAGAGGAATTTTCATGTTCCATTAAACTAGAAAAAGTCATCGCACTCCTTTACAGTACAGCCATTGCGAACTGATCAAGTTTCAACCAAAGATGAAATTTCAGAGCTTGGAAAGGCAATATACTCTCTCGAAAACTAGAAAAGCTCTACAACTTGAGTGGGCACTAATTTATGACGATCGGTAGTTAGCCTGCAATGTGAAGGAATCGATGCGATGTTCAAACAGATCAATTTTTAAATTTGTCAAATAACCTGTCATGCTTATAACATTGTGCGGAACGCAATACTTCCTCCTTCACATTGTTGTCGAGTAAACGCGAGGTGTTATTATATTCTTTATTCAAGAACAATCCGGCGTTTCAGCGGATTTCGCCTTCCTCAGAGCCTGGAAAGGTCAAGTTGACAGCAATCTATTCGGCCAAACACCTCCATAACCAAACAGAGAAAATGCTAGACCAAAATTTCAATCATATAGAACACAGACAAAATGGCATCATCACATATTCACCGCTTTCCATGAGTCCTCCACTAAATATGTCACGTGGAGACTAACTGCACAGAGTTTATATGGAAGCGTAATGTGCCTCTCACATCAAAACAGCAGTCTTAAACACTGCCCGATATCACGCGTGATAATGAGGCATTCCTCCCTGCGGTTCATTTTCGGATTCTTGTGATTAGTGCAGAATGCCTCAAGAATTTTGCGTGCTTGTGTTTTCGGCTCCTGTGCGAGGATAGTCACTTCTACTTCAAAATCTTCTCCATTATGTCTCTGTGTCCTATGCGTGCCTAGTGGGATACTTGGCTTAACTTTAAGTTTAATGCCTAGATGTTCACTTATACGGACGCAGGGTGGTCTACCCGTTTCGCCTATGTATTCGTCTTCGCTCGCTTTACAAGAGATCAGATAAACTGTACCCGAGTTCATGCAATCACCGTCTCTGCCATTGGAGCAAATTATACAACACTTTTTGCTTGTGATTCATTTCGTCACATTCACCATCCACATGGAAGTTTCTTGAGTGATTATTCGGTTGCTTTGAAGAGATTTTCTCGTCTTCTTCATGGATGTTGTAGAATATGGTCGAGTGGATTCTTTCTGGAATGCAGAGATAGCCGTGCTAAGATGTTCCAATGTGGATTATTAGCAGTAAACTTTTGCCAGATCTGCCTGCTACCGACTTCTCAAGCGCTGCAGGATGGGATTTGATGGCTTCGGGGCTTGGTTAGCACCATTGCCCAGGTAGGTTGGACCATCGGTGTAGTTAACGGCATCACTGCCATTGCATTACTCGCTCGCCGCAAATTGAAAAAGTATTCAAAGATCTCCTAGTTGAAGAGTCGTTTTTGGATGGAAGGTGATCTATTTTGATATGACATAAACGTGCTAGTTTATTTTAAAATTTGCATTATCCACGATAACATCATAGTGTAATGATCCGTTTATGTTCTTAAAATGAGATCTACATAATAATAGTTGGTTAAAAGGTGATTACTTTTAACCAAATGTTGCACATAAAACTTTTATACAAATGTGAAAATTGTCTTGGTCTTTACGTGTATGTATTTATGTATGTATGTATGTATGTATGTATGTATGTATGTATGTATGTATGTATGTATGTATGTATGTATGTATGTATGTATGTATGTATGTATGTATGTATGTATGTATGTATGTATGTATGTATGTATGTATGTATGTATGTATGTATGTATGTATGTATGTATGTATGTATGTATGTATGTATGTATGTATGTATGTATGTATGTATGTATGTATGTATGTATGTATGTATGTATGTATGCATGTATGTATGTATGTATGTATGTACGTATGTATGTATGTATGTATGTATGTATGTATGTATGTATGTATGTATGTATGTATGTATGTATGTATGTATGTATGTATGTATGTATGTATGTATGTATGTATGTATGTATGTATGTATGTATGTATGTATGTGTGTTGTGTGCGTGTGTGTGTGTGTATGTGTGTGTGTGTGTGTGTGTGTGTGTGTGTGTGTATGTGCGTATGTGTGTTTTCGCGTGCGTGTGCGTAGGCGTCTGCGCGTGCGTGCGTGTGTGTGTGTACGGTGTCTGTGATTGTTTATCTTAGTGTATAATTGATAACATTTTCAGATTTGTGATCACCGAGCTCTCGACGGCATTCGGCACACGATGCTCACCAAACAACGAGCTCAGACCAAAATCGAATTCGTTAAACTGATCGGATCACAATTCCACGTACGCAAAGCGGCTCTTGAATTTGCTGGCAATTGTATAGAAAAGGAATCGGTTAGTTTATAACTGGAAGTGAATAAGCTTTGTCTGTGAGAATTTCTCAACGTTGATTCACTTCAGGAACCGGTGGCCACAGCGCCTACCGTGGAGGCAAGAGATCTGGACGCTTTCCCATGGTTGATCTTTTTTGGAGTGCTTATTTTACTCATTTTGCTCTCTGTTCTGATTTGTACCGTATGCAGTGCTATAAGAAAAAACAAAAAGAAGGTGAATATGGAGTGTCGTTTTTTTTCTTTTTTTTCTTGTCCTAAATGATTCCATGACAGGACCCTATACCTATCAATTGTGGTTGCTAAAAAGTTTCCAAAAGACAAAATTTAACTTTGACTTAATTTTTTATCGATAAGTTTTCCTTCAATGATCTTTCTTTCTGTAAGCGCACTACAAAGAAAATGAAGCAGTAAATTAACTTAAATTTTGGATATTTCTTAAACGTAATAGGTTTGCAGGAAAAACCCTCTGACTACATGAGCAAAGGCATGCCAGTGGTATTTCCGGAGGAAGTGGCCGAAGACTTTGAAATGGCGCACGCTTCAACTCCAATGTTGACTAAAGAGGAACGTCCTCCACTCAAGGTTCAAATGATTTATTTTCTATTTATTTAATGTTTTTAATGAGTGGCATAACGCAACACGATGTTTCGCCGCTTGGTCACATGCTGGTTCTATATCCGTCCCTATACGGTACGGCAGCCTTTAATTTTTTGAATTGTAGTGATTAGGACATCTTTCTTTTTTTAGCCTTGTTCTTGAGGTTGCCACTGAAAGTCTAGCGCATGTTTTCGATTTTTCCTTCTATGATTCTTCTCTGTTTAAATAGAATGGATGAGTGATAAAACGGAGTTGTTCGAACTCCTATGGATGCGCTATACATCGAGTTCCATTCTCACCACTGTAGAGGTGATTTAATGAATAATTCGCCTATAAGATGACTTGAGGGGTTGAGCGTCTATCCATCCAGTGTTTTTATATCTCCCGATAGGTTTGATAGCAATTTCCTGACACTGGAGCTGAGGCTGAGGAGGACCTATTTGGAGCAGGATACACTACCCATGGCACCTCTTATCACTGCGGTGCACGCACCAGCAATTTAATTGTATACCGATAAAATTATATGGACGGAAATCAAGAAACAGAAAGGGAATCGTGGACGGGGATTGCGTTATAGTGAGGGATGAAATGAAACTCCATCATCTTCTTAACCGCGCAGGTAACAAGGATTATTACTGAAAAGAGTTCATCTCTAAGAGATTTTTCGGGCAAGGGGCAATAATTATAAAGCGATTCACGGTTTGCAAGCATTTTTTACTTTGCCGAAACTCAGTGAAATTGATGACGATCTTGCAGGTATCTCAACACGAGAATCCTCTCTACAAACCACCACCTCCGTTGGCAACAGCGTCACCGCGCCTCGGCGCAGCTAACACTGTGCCAAATCAGAGAATGCCTCCAACTTATGTGCCTCCTTAATCCCGTACAAACAACACATGGACATCAGGTTATCCGTATGACGTTGGTTTTTTCCACCTATCTTATTTTTACACTAGTGTTACTAATGAAACATGTGTTATTTCATCCATACCTTTACTTGTAGATTTCAGTATTTGAGAATAACTACTTTTCTAAGAGAGCCCGCCTATCTTTTTTGTATATAGACATTTTTTAAACAGTTTCATGAAGATTTAGCATTTTTCTAGAAATAAAAAGGATAAAAGGATAAAACTCTCGGCGTTGATCAATCCCTGATGGGTGCGCCATGCATTCGACTTCATTAAATATTGTTGGAGGTGATTGAATGCTTATCTGGCCTTTATAATGGCTCGCGGTGGCCTATCGATGTATCGAACCAGTGCTGCTATCCTCCCAGACAAGTCTGGTACCAATTTACCGACCTCGGAGGGATGGAAGGCTTGGGGGCCATGGGCGCGGGGATCGATTCCACGTGTGTGTCACAGTGGCGCCTCAAACCACTGCGCCACACAGGCCCTTTTCTGGAACTATGTAACAAAATCTAATAATAATAAATAAAATCTAATAATAATTAGTACAAATTGAAAGAATCAACTCCATAATTACAACCGTATTCCTTTTGAACTTCTATGGAGCCGTGACTATTTCTGAAAATATTCGGAAATAACGGAGTGATTATCGCCGATTTTTCTGTTTTCATATGAAGGCATCCATATGGAATCATTCCTTTGCGAAGAGACTTCAGTCTAATATAGGAAGAAAAAAAGAATCGATTGTTTTTAAGGCAATGTGAAATTCTCAAATCATTTGTCTTTTTTTTTTGTTTTCAGGATAACTCATTCGCCATTCCACCGAGTTCAAGTCTGTTCCTATAATGTTTTCGTTCTTATCATCGACTTCTCAGGTTGCCAGCTTTCTGAGGAATCTTAGAATTCCTCGTTCAACCCCACTTCTCACTCTTATTTCACCCACTTTTTCATCGTGTATCAGTACATTTTCCAGATCTTTGGTTCATTCTTTGCACAAAAGCTAACATTGGTGAATGTTTTGTTGTTTCTTGACGATTCTATATGCTTCTTTTCCTTCACTACCATATCTGGTATTGGTCGTTACTAAGAGCATGAAAAGTCAGAAATCATTTTTCTATTTTTTCAGCTTTTTTCCTTCCTTCGTTCTGTTTATCAATGTGCTTGTTCTTCATCATTCGTCAGCCAGTTGACGGTGGTACGGTAGTATCTAGTCGTCGTGGTTGGCTTTATGGGTACCGATTAAATGACATTCTGATTGTTGTTGGGTTTTTTTTCGTGTTTTTCCCTTCTCATTATTTTTAAAGCCTCCAAGGGCACTGCGAGTTTGTCTTCCTATGCCTCACTAACTAAGAACCGAATTTCTGTTGTTTTTTTTCAGTTTTTTTTATGATAGCTTTTTTTGATTTCCTCGTTTGTACATAATGGAAATTTTTAGTGCTGACATCGATCTTGAACAGGATTTTTGCGTTTGATCGCGAGGACTTTAGGGATTTCTTACTTCTATATTTACTATTGGAAATGAATTTTCCCATTTTTTGTGGACAGTTGATTATAAATACGGTCATGGAAATCTGTAAATAATCGATTAAAACAGTTTTTTTGGAGGGAAAATATGGGTTCTTTCAAAAAAAAAACCCCTGACGAAGCCACATAGACAGATGTGCGGCGGCTCTATGAATCACGAACATTTTAAAAGCCATTCGAGAAAAACTTCATGATGTCATGGAAACTGTCGGCACTTAAACTTTTTAAACTTTTATATTAATGATGTGGCTAATATTGCTGTCTTCTGACTACTACTGTTTTTCGCGGCAAGGTTTGTCAAATGTAGCCACTATGATGATGAGCCATTTGCAAAATCTGGATCCTAAGTCAAATTGGAAGCCGCGATTTCCGGGGGCTCACGTGTTGCCCATTGCACCAGTGAGGCCTTTGGTCTCTCTTTTCAATATAGATCATTCTTGTTAACAGGTGATTGTTGATGGCATCGCTAAGTAGGAAACTGGCTGAGAGAAGGCCAAACTGAGGGCTTCAGTGGGGCAGTGGGCATCATATGATCACCCGGATGGGGTAATCGGGGTTTCGAATCTGGCCTGGGGTCCAGGTCGGGTACTGTGCTATCCCGACCTCTATTAAAAAGATGTCTGACGGAAGAATGGAGGATTATTTCATTCAAATGTGATCGCTTGTAAACTATGACATGCTATCCTGTCAGTTAGGGGCCATCAGCACATTATCAAAGAAGAATTAGAACCAAGCAATGAGTGGTGTACACATGGAACGCTTCATTGTTCCAGCTATTTAAATCTGAATCAAAAAGTTAACGTAGTGAACAACTTACCCTCATGACTGAGCATGGGAAAGCAAGAGATTTGAGTAGGCTTCGCATTTACCTTCTCAGCGTCGCTTTTCCAGAATTACAGAAACATGGGAAAATTGGACACTGCTTGGACGAAATTCTCACTCGAAAGTACGACGATCTTTGGAATGACTAGACGGTACGTTAAGGAAGAACGATTCAGGTGTTTTCCGTTCTGAACAATATCTTCTTAATATGGCTAGAAAGCATTGCAGATTACTGCGATCGTTTTCGTAACTCACATTTTTTCATCGGGCAGTATCATTGTTCGAGTGTCATGGCAGTGGACAAAGAGCTGGCTGGGTGCCCAGTGCAGGTGCCTGTGACGCAAAAGCAGCTGTGCATGGTATGTCTAACATCGGTCAAAAATGCTCGTTTGAAGACCGTACGATTCCAGAAATGGGGACACTGATGCGTGTGGAATGCAGCACAAATAAATGTGTTTGTTGTCTAATCGAAGATGAACAGAAATAGGGACTACGTAATCTCTCGCTGTTGGTTTTCAACACATACGCGAGAACGCGAGAACCGTTGATCTCGGTGTGTGCGAAAACGAGAAAACTCGTCCATCTTTTAAATACACCAAAATTGGGCTTTTCTGCCCACATGCGGTGAATTTCCGGTAGCTCAATAACTACAGAATTATGCCAGAGGCCTTCTTTCATTTATTTATAAGGGCAATATTTTTCAAATATTACATTTACATAACATTTGAAATGACCTGCCATCACATATGCCGTGCGGATCTCAGAAATTGCATTCGATTCGTTTTTTTCGCAGTCAACGTCCACAGCGGTCTTTTCGCGTGTTGTTTCGTCTGCTGCTTGAAGATTTTGTCTTTTTCATGAATTTTGTAGAATGCTGCTCAAGCCAATTTTCTTTGTAATATTTATTTATATGATTTTATTAACTGATCTCCTTTAGCTGATTTGAGGTTGGTATAGATCCTCGTTGTCGTTGTCGTTGTCGCTGTCGCTGTCGTTCTTGTAGGTGTTGTTGGTCGATGGCTGCTGACGTTTCGGCGATTTCGCCTTCCTCAGAGCCTGGACGTATTTTATATTAAAATACTTTAATCATTCGGTGGAAAAAAGGCTAAAGTATTAATGAAGACCAAAATTTTAAAGATGGTGGGTTAGGATGCTACGGTCAAGTGTAGTTCTACGCAATATTGAACAGAAAGGATACTCACCGTGATGTTACAAGTGGGACTAGCCCACGCGTTGCTCACGTGGGGTCGCGAGCAAGACACACCCCAGGGTCAAAATATCATTTTGAAATAGTGCACAAAGTCACGTGTAATAGTGAGGCATTCGTCTTTCCGGTTCATCTTTGGATTTTTGAAATTTATCCAAAACGCCTCAAGAGTTTTGCGCGTTGTTGTTTTCGATTCCTGCGCCAGGATCCGCACAGTCACTTCAAAATCACCGCCGTTGTGCTTCTGCTCCCTATGCGTACCTAGAGGAGTGTTTTGACGTATTTTAACTTTCCCATCTAGGTGTTCTTTTATGCGGACTTCTCATGTTTTTAGTAACGTTCAATACCAGATATGGTAGTGAAGAAAAAGAAGCATATAGAATGCGTAGTTTTCTTGTTCAGCAATCGCGAGGTTGTTATACAGCATACATTTACTTCCATGGAAAAGCACACAATACAATACAACACAACAGTAGCTGACGTTTCGGCAGTATCGCCTTCTTCAGAGCCGCTTTTTATATGACTTCCAATGAAGAAGGTTAGAACAGCTGATTATAGTCGCATATGGTTGATGACTGTGCCACCCTACATCAAAAATTGGTATATAGATACGGGGCCAGGTCGCGTGTAACCTTGTCTGCTTGGGAGACCTTGCCGAGGGGAGTGAATCCTCGCGCTGTACATCGCAGTCCGACACCCAAGAACACCTCCCAGCCACGATGAGGCGGTTAACCGTTGGTAGGAGGGAAGAGTCGCTAAGTAAAATTTTTGAGGCAAAAAACTCGTTAGCTTGCAGTGCTTTCTATTACATTCATCTTCACCTGTAAGGCAAGTCTTCATTTTTGAAAAAAGTTCGACTGTACGAAAGGCAGTTACTCGCGCACCTCCTCGCCATCCCGTGGAGTTTGGTTGGAAATGTCAATGTCTGATGTGTAGCTCCATTTTTCTTGTATATGTTTTAGTAGTAGTTTTTCTCTTAAATATTTTAGAACTATAGTTAATTGAGATCAAGAAGATTTTGTGCAATCTCGTATGGCATAATTGAATTATAATGCAAATTGGCCAGAAGAAAGTCCCGTCTTTGTTGCCTTTTATTAGCGATGAAATAAGCGTAGCTATTAAACGATTATTGAAAAGGGAAGGCCTAGAGGAATCGGTAGCGCTAGTTGAAATACCACCGGATCCTCTACGTCGTCAGTTAGTTCGTAACCGCTTCTATGACCGTCCATGTGAAACGCCGAATTGCGTAATTTGCCCTTACGGCAGGAACGATGATTGCATGAGTTCAAGTAGGATATACCTGATCTCTTGTAATAATTGCGGAGATGAATAAATTGGCGAAACAGGCAGTCCTTTGTGTATCCGTAAAAAGAACACCTAGATGGCAGACGAAAACTATGACAAAGTACCTTACTAGGCACGCATAGGATACAAAAGCATAGCGGAAACGATTTTGATGTTAAAGTCAATATCCTCGCACAGGAGACCAAAGCACCAGCGCGAAAAGTTTTTGAGGCTTTTGCATTAATGCCAAAAACCTTACAATGAATATCAGGGATTAACGCCCAGAGGCTATACGCGACCTAACCCCGTATGTTCGCATCAGTTTCTGATGTGGGATGGTGCAGTCATCAACCGTATGCGACTATAATCAGCTTTTCTAATCCTCATCATTGGAAGTCACATAAAAAGCGGAGAGTTTTCCGAGAAGCTGTTGATCATGTAAATGCCATAGAGTTTTTCGTCTTTTTGTAAGTGTTACCAGTTAGCGAACGCACAGTGAAACGTTTGCCCGGGAAATTTCGTAGTGACCCAATCTGCCTTGAAGATGAGATAAGTCACAGATGTCCTTCTGCTATTCACGGTCAATTGAAGGCTTCCGTGAAGGTAAATGCATGGGCAAGTGTTCGAGAACCTGCCGGAGAACTCTCTGTGAGTATCTCAACCATTTCGGAGCATCTAAAGATTACTGAAAAGTCGAGGAAGATCGACAAATAGAAGCCGTATGAATTGGGATCAGATAGCATTACCAGCCGCAAGACACATTTAGTGGAGCCGATGCTTCCAGAGATTGAACGAGCTGGACTAGGAAATTCTGCCTCATTCACCTCCACAATCTCAACAGAAAAAGCGCGACACCTAATTTTCAGTCGCGTTTTGAAGGTGTTTAACTGACTGGCTTCAGTTACCTTGAGCTTTTAAGGCTGTGAAGAAAGTGAAATCTGATAAAGCCTCAGCTGTTGTGAGCGAATATTAGGTTGTAAGGAAATAAATGAGCGTTTTAAAATATTTGTTGCTTTAATGTATTTTCCAGCAATAGAATATTTTTCGTAGTTTGCAATATTACGCATCATTAAAAAGCCAATTTTATGCCGCTTTTAACCCGTTTCCATATTTTGTCAAAGGTTAAACTTTTTTTTTCTACCAATTCTGAGCCCTGCAATTTCGGTCGTAGTGCAGCAGAGGCGGCTCGAAACATTAATGCAGTTTGAGGTGAAGGTAGTGTTGGTGAATTAACAGTGGGAACGTGGTTTCGGAAATTTCGATCCCGTGATTTCGATCTCGAAGATAAGCAAGGCTGCTTGCGGATGCTCCAATGAACTTTACGACGACGAATTGAAGGCACTAGTGAAAGAAAACACGCGAACAACTGCTCAAGAGTTTGCAGAACTGCAAGGCGAAATGTATGAACAATTTTCACGCACTTGAGTCGCATAAGAAAGACAAGAAAAACTCAGCAAGTGGGTGCCGCATGAATTAAACGAAAGTAAAAGAACACCGTTTTGAAGTGTGCTCATATACGCGCCCCTCAAAAACGACCCTCTTCTTGATCGAATTTGTGACGTGTGACGAGTAATGGACTCTGCACGACAACAGGCGACGTTCAGCTCAGTGGTTGGATTGCGATCAAGCTCCATAGCATTTACCAAAGCTGAAATTGCACAAAAAAGGTTGTCGTGGCTGCTGGGCGGTCTGTAGATTTTCATCACAGATTTTTGAATCCGAGCGAAACGATTACGGGAGATAGTATTGCCAATAAATCAACGAAATGCACCGTAAACTCCTACAACAACGACCGGCATTAGTCACCAGAAAAGGAACAATCCTTTTCGACGGCAATGCCCGGCGTCATATTGCGGAACCAGCGCTGCAGAATCTGAACGAGTTTAGGTACGAAACTTTGACGCATCCACGATCACTTTTTCAAGCACTTTGACAACGCAAAAAATGCTTCTTCAACCACGATGAAGCAAAAATTGCCTCCAAAGAATTCATTGTTTCCAGAACCTAAGAATTTTATCCAACCAAGATAAGTATTTGTTTCTTGTTGCCGAAAAAATGTGGGTTCAACAGGCTTTCGTTTTGATCAATGAAGTTTTGTTCGAAGTAAGTTATAACATTTTAAACAATATAGTTAAAAACGCTCATTTATTTATGAACAAATAATATACAATGACAACCTTGCATGTGCCTATTAAAAAAATAGAGAATTATCGACTTTCTGTCTTAGTTTCTTCCCAACGGCTTACCGCATCATCGTGGCTGGGAGGTGTTCATAGGTGTCGGACTGCAATGTACACAGAAGGATTCGTACCCCCGGCAGGGTCTCCCAAGCTGAGGAGTCCGGCGTTTCCATCAGGAAGCCTAGCTAAGAGTAAACCGCTACCAGGATCCGCCACCGTCCTTATATCAAAGTAGCTTGATGGCAAATATCTCTCTGATCCACAAAAGCTGCGACTGCCTGTGGTGCTGAACACCTGAGGCAGACTTTGACCAGGCTTACCTAGAGGCTCTAGGAAACCACAATGGCTTAACCAGCAAATCTACAAAAAATGGAATTGTGCTAGGGCCCCCACCACCAATGAGGAAAACCGTTCGTGTCAAGTATCAAGTAAGTATACTGCAGAAACATTTTAACAAAGTACGCACAGGTTACTAAGCACGCATAAATTTGCTCTTACTACATTTGCTCAACAGTGGGTAGGAAAATTTCAGAGAGTTTTGCCCTTTTTAGTTACTGAGAAACGCATACTGCAGTCAATTCGGAAAAACATTTTTTTTGAGAGAACAATTAACTCAATTCGTAGATTTTTAGCAAAAAATAGACTTCTGTCTGAACTGCAAGCTATCAAAGATTTCTATCTGTTCTAGCAAAGTGGCATGGTGGCAAATTTCTCTCTGATCCACAAGGGCTGCGACTTTCCGTGCTGGTGAACACCTGGGGAAACTTTGGCCAGGCTAACCTCGGGATTCCAGGAAGCCAGAGTGGCTTAACCAGCAAATCTCCGATAGATGGTGATTATGCTGGGGCCCGCACAGCTGGTGAGGACGGGCCTTTCAAGTGTCAAGTGTCTTAAATTTTGATACTATGGTGTTTCACTGATACAGTCGTTAGTTTTTTGAAAATATCTCCAGTAATTGATGTTTTAATAAAACTTTAGGTTTTTTGCTTTACATAGACGGAAACTCAGAATGCATAGAGTGTGAGCCAAGAATAGTAGCGACCGCAAGTTGATGGAGTAGTTTGGATGAATTCACCACAATGGAAATGGCGTTCACTGTTTCACGGTGCTGAAGAAGACCGCAGATTTTGTGAAAGCGATAGAGAACCATTCAGGATTCACGGTCGAGCAATGTGAAAGAAAGGATTCACCTTTTTTCGCTTTTGAGTGTACTGAAAAAATGAGCTCCCCTATTCAAGTGTTTCACTGATACAGTCGTTAGTTTTTTTGAAAAATATCTCTAGTAATTGATGTTTTAATAAAACTTTAGGTTTTTTGCTTTACATAGACGGAAACTCAGAATGCATAGAGTGTGAGCCAAGAATAGTAGCGACCGCAAGTTGATGGAGTAGTTTGGATGAATTCACCACAATGGAAATGGCGTTCACTGTTTCACGGTGCTGAAGAAGACCGCAGATTTTGTGAAAGCGATAGAGAACCATTCAGGATTCACGGTCGAGCAATGTGAAAGAAAGGATTCACCTTTTTTCGCTTTTGAGTGTACTGAAAAAATGAGCTCCCCTATTCATTACCGTATTGTAACTGCCAAGGGTGCGTGTGACGCAGTGGCTGGAGGCGCCACTGCGGTGCGCACGTGAAATGCGCCCATGGCCCACCAAGCCTTCCATCCCTCCGGGCTTGGCAAATTGGTACCAAGCTCGTCTGGAAGGATAGCAGCACTGGCTCGATGCATCGGCAGGCCACCGCCAGTCATTGTAAGGGCCAGATATGTATTCAATCGCCTCCAACGATACTTAATGAAGTCCAATGCATGGGGATTGATCAACGCCGAGAGCTTTATCCTTTATCCTTTTATTGTAACTGCTAGTGATCACAAATTGATAGAAAGCAAGCGATTAACTTTCTTTGTGTTATTCCTTTTTTGGACAACCATAGTGGATAAATCAGATGGTGTTACGAGGTAGAAGCTGTTCGCTTTCGATTTATCTTGACGAATGTGTTAATTTAGATTTATTCATTTTCACTCCAGTTTTGTTTTTTCTGTAGAGTCTTGCCTGCGGATCTCCCTCATAGGGGCTCAAACAGATCAGTTGCGAGGTAACCTGGTGCGTCTCGAGTTGAGGATAACAGGTTAGTAGGATACAAGAAGCGACATCATTCTTCCTAGCTGGATCCAAAGAATGGGCTCCATTTTTCTACGCGACGATTTGACACATTCGTTTTGTGTTTATGAGAACGTGCTCATGCATGCGTGAGTGGGTGTGCTTTCCCTTATGCTGATTGCTTCCTCCTGGTCAATTTGACTAAAGCTTGCAAAAAAGTGAATATTAGGTACATGGGGACGGCATGTAGTCGGCTTCAACAAATAAGTTCCTCCTCTACTCTGGGAAAAATGGCAACCATTTAGCCCACATGTTCAGAACTCAGCACATACGTAGGTAGCAAGAGTTATCAAATACTAAACACCGTAAAATAAGTGGGTCTCATTCCTCTGACTCATAAAGAGCCTCTGATACGGTGTACAACCAGTACAGAGAGTTTGCGAAAATCTTAGAGCCATTCTAGTCTGTCTTATTCGCCCTAAGGTGGGAGGTGACGGACTAAGGTGACGATCTGTACCTACATTGCACGCACATTTCCATCTGAGGCCTCTATAGAAGACATGATCTTGCACGCATGAGAGATAAAGTAAGACGTGTTCGCACTGGCCGAGACGAGAAGACGTTACCCGTTCAAAGCCTCCTACGATACTGGAGGAGAATTGTTCCTCGGAACATGCGATAGAGGAATCGGTGGTGTCGCCGTTTTCGCCAACACGAGTTTAGCCACGAATATTCATCCATTTAAACAATTAACAACCATTATCAGGCGCCTTCGATTGAGGAGATGTGGATCAATACAATTTTCCTCGTCTCCGCATCAACATCGAGCCACAACGAGGGTGAAGTTGAAGAGTTTTACATGAAGTTGCTGAATTTCCACAAAGAAAACTATGCACGGCCATTGTAGGCTTTGATGCTAAGAATGAACCCAGAAGTACGTTTGAAGAACGTTACATTAAGATACACAGATTGAAATGGAACTAGCACGTGAGGAATAGTTTGCGTTTATCATAACGAGCACGATCGTTCATGGAAGATCACAAGGAAGTTTACGGTATTGACTTTCGCATTCCTTTCCAGACGATAAAGGGTAACATCACTAAGATGTTCCTCCGTTATCTTAACTTCTAACTGCCGAAGAATAGCTACGAACTCTCCTTCTTTGTCTAATAGACTAATAGTCTAATGGTCTTTGAATTTAATAATTCTCTAAAAAAAATTGTCTTGGATCGACAAATAATACATTTTCTCCGCCGTTGCCAAAAACACCGAGTCGTTCCGAACTTCATCAAACGAGGACGACTACAAGATGTATGTGCACAATCAGAGGATAGCCACGGAGTGCTGGACATCGAAATGCGAATAATACTGGCCTGCCTACGATGCAAACAAAACAAGATGTTCGCTCAGTTGTAGTAGTGCCCAATGAACAGAAATTATTGTGCTCAATATTTGGTGGACAACCTTTGGAGGAGAATAGTGGGTGGGTCAGTGTTGATTTCAACTCTATTAAGACTAATAGAAAAACTCTAGAGGCGCCCCTGGCGCAGTGGTTGGAGGCGCCACTGCGACACGCACGTGAAATGCGCCCATGGCCCACCAAGCATTCCATCCCTCCGGGGTCGGCAAATTGGTACCAGGCTTGTCTGGGAGGATAGCAGCACTGGCTTGATACATCGGCAGGCCACCGCGAATCATTGTAAAGGCCAGATATGCATTCAATCACCTCCAACGATACTTAATGAAGTCGGATGCATGGCACATCCCTCAGGGATTGATCAACGCCGAGAGCTTTATCCTTTATCCTTTATTAGGACTAATGCTGAAGTAGATTTACGGAGCAGATTCGATGACCTTGTGAGAAAGTCATGGCGTGCCTTCAAGAAACTGTGTAAAAACACCACTAACGAAGATTAAACAAATCGTACTAAAGCAAGTAACATGCTAGTCATTTAACCTCAACTTGTAGATGGTGTGGCTCTCCCTGCTTTCCCTAACGGAGTGCGCTCGCTATGAGAATTGGGGCCAAGTTTCTCACCATCTAAGCAAAATTCTTAGGTATCAATACATAGGGTCGCATGTAGTTTACATGAATTTCAAGCCAAATTCAGAGATAAATCAATCGTTGAGAAAATAAATATGAACGTCTCTTAATAACTCGAAAGACCAACTTTCTATAAACCTCAGTATAGATAGTTGATATATTTGTTAACATGATCTCACAAACTGATCTTCATTAGCTGATGCGAGTTTGCTATAGGTCTTCGCTGTCGTTGTCGTTGTTGTTGGCGTTATTGGTTGATAGCTGAGTGGAGTCCCATCCCACTCGTAACATCACGGCTCTGTATCACCTGTAGTAGTAAACGTTGATGATTTTCTCCATTGCCTTTCTGCACGCTGCTATTGTTCCGTCTGGGCGTCGGAGTGACATGGTCTGGCATCTTGGTCTTGTAATTGGCGAAGCTTCGGCGGGCTTTGCGAATGCTTTTCCCAGCCTCTGCAGCTTCTTCACCGACGAAATGGCATGTCGGATTTCGGAATGGTGAACCCGTGGTGCAACATATTCATCCTCTTTTATTTCATACGACGGGAGATGGACGTGGCTGTCGAAGAGATCTGAGTAGTAAACGTTGATGATTTTTCTCCATTGCCTTTCTGGACGCTGCAATTGTTCCATCTGGGCGTCGGAGTGACATGGTCTGGCATCTTGGTCTTGTAATTGGCGAAGCTTCGGCGGGCCTTGCGAATGCTTTTCCCAGCCTCTGCAACTTCGACCATTACTGCTGCTCTTCTCTTTTTAAGTTCTTCTTTTATCGCCTGTCTGCATTGTTTGTCGCATGTTCAGAGAAATAGTTCTATACCGGTGTCATAGACAGCGTTGAATGGGTGGCGTCGTCTCGTCTCGGCCAGGCCGATGACGTCGTAAAATTGCCGAAACATCAGCCATCGACCAACATTACCAGCACCAACAACAACGACAACGACAACGAAGACCTATACCAACCTCGCATGAGCTTAAGAAGATCAGTTTATAAGATCATATAAATAAATAAATACTAACGAACAATAAGTAGTGGCGTATCCACCACTGCCATTTCCTAAAACGTTCTCTAGACAAATGACTCCTACAATAGAATTCATAGCAAATTTCGCATGTACGCGAACGAAACTTTCAAAGTCCTTAATGATCATTACGCGGTGCCACAGTATGCAAAGAGTTATGACGATTCTGCATGACCTATTTTCACATCTTCTATATGGATCCCAGCGTTTCTCACATTCAATTCATTTTCCCACATGGTTATTCTTATTTTCTGACGTGAGACAGGCACATTCTCTCACAGTGTGAACTTGGTAGGTGATCTCCCTAGGTGATTAAGTGAACGACACACTAGACCACCTACTGATGTTTTCCGAAAGCTGTTCAACATGCTATTAAAATCCATTCTTAGCATTTTCCCGTAGGCGTCGTGAAAGTGTTCGGCCAGGGACTAGATTTTCATGCAACCACCATGGCTTGAAATTCACCGAAACGCCAAATATTAGCTATCATTGGAAAAGACTACATATACGACTCACTTTCTCATCTTAACGAGCACATAGCAAGTTTTCGCACCACGCAAAGACTAAAAAAATCCGTTTACGGAGCGTACCTTTATACAAGCTCTTCCATAATAATTCATGCGAGTCAATTGAATGACATCAATGTAATTTTATATGCGATAGTAAAGTCCCAAATATAATCGCCCTCTCCACTTTTTTAGATTTGTTGGAGAGTATTTTCGCGTTGCAGATATTTTCTTCTCAGGGAACTAAAGTATTGGTTCCGTGAGAAAATTCTCACGAACACTGTAGTGCTGTTTGGTAGCGCTGAAATTTTCTTAATAGTAGGGCAGTTGCAGAATGACACTTAACGTTAGTTATTATAGAGCAAATTTAGGGAATACTGTGTTAAAAGCTAAGCAACGTGCTTAAGCTGGTGATAACAAAATTGCAAGCATTGTTTTGGTGTTTTACCGAGTAGGGCTAAATTAGCAGCAGCAGAATGTGGTCCGGGGTACGATGGTGTGCTAGCTAACACGCATCACAATAGAAATAATGCGTGAACTAAAAAGTGCAGTCTCGAGGACCTCAAATTGAACGGAAACTGGTCTCCAAGCACTAAACGTCCTCAAAGAAGCAGCAGAATGCTTCGCAAAATATTTAGCACGAACATCTTGGGGCTTCCAAACATAATCAGACTCGAACAGCACTGATTATCTGATTGAGGAGAGAAGACTGCGATTTGTCAATCCAATCTTAGTGATTTCTTCGTTAATGTGGTATAAGATAGCGTTCCTTATTTTCGCCAAGCTGATTAAATCTCATCTCTCCAGCGCTCTGATGGTTAACAGCCCTAACCTGATTGAATGAACGAGTACAATGGAAGTGGCTTGACGTTGATATGACCTGTTTTCTTTGCACAGAGATAACCTGGATTAGACGACATAGCAGTGGTGAGGGCGCGTGTGGCGCAGTGGTAGGAGGCGCCACTGTGACACGCACGTGGAATCGATCCTTGTGCCCATGGCTCACCAAGCCTTCCATCCCTCCGGAGTCGGCAAATTGGTACCAGACTAATCTGGGAGGATAGCAGCACTGTCTCGATATGTCGGCAGGCCACCGCTAGTCATTGTAAAGGCCAGATATGCATTCAATCACCTCCAACGATACTTAATGAAGTCGAATGCATGGCGCATCCCTCAGGGATTGATCAACGCCGAGAGCTTTATCCTTTATCCTTTTAACAGTGATAATTATTTGTGAGCTTTGAGTGCGATTCATTTTATGCTACATTTCTCTCATTTTCAGACGGCAATAGTCACGCTATCTCTCCATAAGCATGTTAGACTATGTCAGTTGTCTTTTATTCCATCAACTCATTTTCTTCATTGAACTTCGATACTTTCATTTACGCATTTAAAACTCATCCGCATTACTATTAGATTGAATAAAAGAGTTATAAGAATATTAAAAAAGTTCCTAAATGAGTTTCCTCAGTGAGCTAAGTTGGAAGAGAGGAACTGCACAAGGCCTCAACAGATGTATGATTTAAGAATTAATCAGTGTCATTTGTGGTCCCAGAGAGATGAGATTCGTGCTTGGCCCATGATTTTGCATGAACCAACGATCATACACGTGCCATTCCACGAACCACCAATTACTGTACTTTCCATTCCTCACATATTTCATCGCTTTTAATTCTTCAGTCGCACCTGTGCACTTCCTAGCGTTGTCTCCATCAACGGTGCGGGACACGTTCACTGTACCGAATGAAAAGTAGGCAGCTCCTTTGATGGTCCGCTGAAAAATTATAAAATTAAACACAAATGTGTTATGCAACCACAAGATTGCTGAGATGTTTGCCGGACCGCAGGTGTCTGCGGTGGGGAACGAAGGCGCAATTGTCCTTCCCGGGGAGTAATGCGTTCACCACCACACCATGCGAAGCCCTCTTTTCGCCCGCCTCCGCGTAGTGCATTACTCTCCGGGAAGGACAATAGCGCGTTCGTTCCCCACCGCAGAAACCTACGGTCCGGCAAATATCTCAGCACTCTTGTGGTTGTATTTCGCTTAATACCCTTTCATAAAAGTTATAAAAGGCAGAAAATGAAAAATAAAACAGAAGCGTTATTTGAGCGAACCTCTCCATGCTTATTGCTGTCGAATTTCCAGTGTGAAATCTTAAAAACGGCTAATAGCAGTGCTATCCAGTAGACGACAATGATATTCGCTCTCAATCCTTTCGTTTCAGATAATAATATTTTCGAAGCTATTTGTAATTTTAAGCACTTTTGTAACTGCCGTATGGGTCCTGTGTGCCGAAAAGAAAAGTGTAAGTGTTTCCAGGAAAACTGAAACCCTGAAAAAGTATTAGTGTCACCTCTAGTGCGGCGGTTGTACTGCCAATTGTTGCATTCGTGAATAGATATGATGAGCCCACGGTATTTTTGATGACAAAGTGGCGCAGAAAATTTTCCCTTTGACAACATCTACTTCACTTATTAGTGACTTTTCCACTTGGAGCAAAGTTGCGGCGTTGTGTTTATCTCTTGATCTCTTATCATCTTTCTGAAGGTTTTGGTCTGGTTCATATTAGAAGACTTACCTACTGCCTACTCTTTTAGCAGGGTATATTTCGAAATGTAACTTTAACGATGCTGAGAAATTTGCAAAACTCCGGACCGCAGATGTCTGCGGTGGGGATCGAACGCGCTATTGCCCTTTCCGGGGAGTAAGGCGTTCACCATGAGGGTCCTTCTCTTCGCCTGTCTCTCAGCTAGTTCTATCGATCTCTGCCATCAGCAATCACCCGTCAGTGGGATTGTTCCGGTTGAGCCCAAATCAGCAACGGACCTAATTAAGCTGAGATTTTAGTTATAAACGCGATTTCAACCATTTTACTTACTGCCTACTCTTTTTAATGGAAGGAATATTGTGAAATATAACTTTAATAATACTGAGATATAGAAGTAGCTGAGAGACATTTGAAACAAAGGACCCGCATGGTGTGGTGGTGAACGTGTTACTCCCCGGAAAGGATAATAGCGCGTTCGTTCCCTACCGCAGACACGTGTGGTCCGGAGTTTTGCAAATATCTCAGCATCATTAAAGAAGATTTACCATTTGTTCCTTTGCTACTAATGAACTTCGTCGTCACAGCTTAACGGCAACTTTTTATGGGAATGTGAAAAACTTTATAAAGTTGCTTTTCTCGTAAGGGTTCTTTCTAAAGTGGACAGTTGAAAATCCGCTAGTCCTTCAGCCCAAATGTTTTGTCTACATGAAAAATTGGTGAATCTGTTTAATGTTTTCTACTTGCAGCAACTGCCAAGTGCCTTTACGGAGGTCAGTTGCTTCATTACAAAGTGGTAGTACTTTTTTTTCGAAACATAAATATTTGAAGAATATCAAAGGAATAAATCGAGCTCCTCATAACGGGATCTCGAATCAGTGGATAAGTCACAAAGAACAGTGTTCAGAGAAAAAATAATGAAAAAGGTGGAATAAAAAGAGATTGAAATGATTTGCATCGTTAGTTCTGGTAAAGTCGAAGTCATTATAAAGCTTCTCCCACCCAGCAACACATTCTAGAAGTATTAAGAAACGGACAAAAGATGACTTAGATATTTTGATGGCCTATCTTCACCGGTTGCGCAGATCCCAGCATAATTTCCATTGTTTTGGAGTTTTGCAGGTTTAGCCATTGTGGTTCCTTAGAGCCATGAGATCAGCCACGCCAAAGGCTCCCTCAGATCGTCATCACCACAGGCAGTTGCCGCCCATGTGGATCTGAAGGAGATTTGCCACCATGCTACTAGTTTCACACCAAAACGGTTGTGGATCCTGATATTGGTTTACTCTTAGCTAGGCTTCCTTATGAGAATGCAGGACTCCTTCTCAGGTTCGGAAGCCCTGCTAGGGGGCAAATTCCCCGCTGTACATCGCAGCCTGACAACCAGATACACCTCACAGCCACTATGAGGGCGTAAACCGTTGGAAGCTGAAAAAGAGGTTAAATAAACAAAGTCAAAATGAATACAAAAGTCCACGAAGTGTATACACGCGCTTATGGCTCACCAAGCCTTCCATCCCTCCCGGGTCGACAAATTGGTAACAGACTTATTTGGGAGGCTAGCAGCACTGGCTCGATACATCGGCCGGCCAACGCGAGTAATTTTAAAAGCCAGATATGCATTCAATCACCGCTAACCATACTAAATGAACTTGAATGCATTACACATCCCACAGGGTTTGGTCAACACCTAGGCTTCATCTTTTTTATGCTTATCTATCCTCTTTGTTCTTCTTCCCATCTTTCCATACTTTGGAGCAAACCCAATCTTTGAGTTTATGAAAAAAAAAACTCGTCCACAGCCACTATGAGGGAGTAAACCGTTGGAAGCTGAAAAAGAGGTTAAATAAACAAAGTCAAAATGAATACAAAAGTCCACGAAGTGTTGCTATCTTCCTGTTAGTCACCATTACACTGACGGTGATCACTTCCGTTCATAACGTCGCCCTATCCTTCTTGCAAATGACGTCTTTTTTCGCTTCGATTAAAAGTGAAATATTTCAAAACTGCTTAAAATATCACAAAGATATGCGATGCTAAATTTTTTTCTCAGTTTTCTTTGTTATCAGGGTTATTCGAACGTAGCGAAACAACTAGATAGTGGTGAGAAGAGGCCGGTATGAATTTCGACTTTTGTATTTGGATACTTCTTATGTTTTTTTATGCCAGAATTAAGTTACAGATGTGACATAAAAATTAACAAAAATCTGCTTCAGAAGCCATTAGTAATCCGACCACCAGAGGAGATGAAACAAGTTGGAACATTCGACCCAAAGTACCAAACTCTTGCCGGACTTAATAACGCCGATGTGTTTGAAAATAAGGTTAGTTTTAGGTCTAGTCGATTTTGAATTAATATTTGATCAAAACTGCTTATCATTTACCGCGAATATTAATGAAATAGCGCACCCCCGACGGTAATCGAATCACTGATGTGCATTCCTGTAAAATTTCTACAAGTTGCTATCTTTTGCTCAATTCATTAAACTTTTGTCGTCGTTATATTTTTAACACAAAAGGCAGGTGTGAATAAAATCATCAGCAAAAATCGGTAATAAAACAGATGCGACAAACATATTTTGTGTTTATGTAGTGACTTTTGATTTTTCTTCGGAGGGATGAAGGCTTGATGAGCCATGGGCGCTGGGATCAACTCCACGTGTGTGTCGCAGTGGCATCCCCAACCACTGCGCCAAACGAGCCCATTGGAAGAACATAGAATAAAATAGGAGAGTAACCATTTATGATGTTTCTAAAGATTTTTGCTCAATTCATTAAACTTTTGTCGTCGTTATATTTTTAACACAAAAGGCAGGTGTGAATAAAATCATCAGCAAAAATCGGTAATAAAACAGATGCGACAAACATATTTTGTGTTTATGTAGTGACTTTTGATTTTTCTTGTTC
>MQTX01000046.1:1068533-1080972 GCA_009735665.1 Angiostrongylus cantonensis
AAGTCTGGTACCAATTTGCCGACCCCGGAGGGATGAAAGGCTTGATGAGCCATGGGCGCTGGGATCGACTCCACGTGTGTGTCGCAGTGGCACCCCCAACCACTGCGCCAAACGAGCCCATTGGAAAAATATAGAATAAAATAGGAGAGTAACCATTTATGATGTTTCTAAAGATTTTTGCTCAATTCATTAAACTTTTGTCGTCGTTATATTTTTAACACAAAAGGCAGGTGTGAATAAAACATTCAATCACCTCCAACGATACTTCGAATGGTCGAATGCATGGCGCATCCTCAGGGATTGATCAAAGCCGAGAGCTTTATCCTTTTTTCTTTATTAACAATAAGAGCAGTTAAGCTAGGCTAGTTGAAGGTGCAACTTGCAGAGAGAGTTTGAGGAGATAATTTGAGGTGATGGTTGGGAGAGATGGTTTGAGGAGTAGGTAACAAAACTTTTCCTTTCGCAGTGCTATCTGATACGGCTGCTTGAACGAATAGTACGACAACCACGAATGCCTTCATCAGGCAAACGGGAAGGTCTACGAAGGTTTTTACAGAGGACATTGCCGTTTGGAGATGACTAAACAGTGCGAATTAAATGCATGTTCGTTGAGGAAGAGTGCTTAGAGAAATAGTGTTAAGATAAAGAATATTCTCTAGCTACAGAGAATGTTCACAATAATGTGCGTGATGTATTTTTCTGTTAGTATAATGTGCATGATGTATTTTTCTGTTAGTAAGTGTATATATGTTCACATGGTGTGGGAGTCCTGCTCTTTGCCAGAAAACAGAATTCAAGATTGAAAACGAAAAACCGTAAAGTGAAGGAGCAAAGAGTAGACAGAGGTGGAGTGATGTGAAGAAGACAGTATGATATCAAGAATAACGTGATTTAAATCTGCAGAACTTTGCTGGAGGCATGGGCTTTGGAGGCTTCGGCGGAGGAGGACCTCCGAAACCAGCCCCCAAGATGGCCGGCACATACGATCCGAATTATCAAACATTGGCTGGTATGAATAATGAGGATGTCTTCAAACCGAAGGTGTGCGTTTGATTTGCAGGTTTACGATAATTTTTAGTTTCTACGTCTGTTACTGTAAATTTCAGGGAAACGGTGCTGTGAAACCGCCTGCAGCAGCTCCACCTAAACCGGGAGGGCCGAAGGTGGTGGGAGCCTTCGATCCCAACTATCAGACTCTTGCTGGCCTCAATAACGAGGACGTATTTAAGCCAAAGGCTTGTAACTACAAATCGCTTCAGAAGATTTCAGCGCTAAAATTGAAATGAATAAGTGAATTTCAGGCTGATTGTGCCCCAGCAGGAGGTGGAGCGCCAAAATGGGAAACGTATTAATTTGAGAGAGTATTTCAATCGCGAATATGTGTATTGATTGCATTGTAGCAATAACCTTGATTCGGATTTTCCTCATAATATTTTTCAACGCCTTAGCTATGATGTTAAGAGTTTTGATGAGAAAGAAATCTTGAGTTTTGGGTAATTTCAATGTTGTCATTTTTTTTATCGATCATTCTCAGTAACATCGTAACACAACTGCTGTGTGAATGTCCAGTACGCGCTAGTGAAAACAGTTTCTTCATTTTTTTTTCAGACCGTTGAGCGTATTTCAATCCCGAATATGTGTATTGATTGCATTGTAGCATAACCTTGATTCGGATTTTCCTCATAATATTTTTCAACGCCTTAGCTATGATGTTAAGAGTTTTGATGAGAAAGAAATGTTGAGTTTTGGGTAATTTCAATGTTGTCATTTTTTTTATCGATCATTCTCAGTAACATCGTAACACAACTGCTGTGTGAATGTCCAGTACGCGCTAGTGAAAACAGTTTCTTCATTTTTTTTTCAGACCGTTGAGTATTGGAAAGAAGAGAGAAACATTCCTAAGCATCGTCTATTGTGTGACGAAAGCTAAGGCTGAAACACTATGGAGCAAAAAGAACAACTTTGAAGATATTAACTGACTTGGCTTCATATATATTCAGACGCCAACGGTCCTTCTGTTCTCACTGGTGTCTCGTTGTTTGCATTCGCAAAAACGGTCAAAAACGCATGGAACTACGTGTCGGACCTCAAAGTATTATACGCAGATTCGTTATAATCGATTTTTATGACCTCAAGAAATCTGAACCTATCGCCTTCGGTAAATAAGGATAAAGCTCTCGGCGTTGATCAATCACTGAGGGATACTCCATGCATTCGACTTCATTAAGCATCGTTGGAGGTGATTGGGTGCATATCTGGCCTTTACATTGTCTCGCAGTGGCTTGCCGATGCATCGAGCCGCATTATTTATAACATTCGAAGTATTATCATTATATTCACCATCAGCATCGTGTATAAAAGGGCATCACTGAAGGAGTGTGCCTCATTCGAGGAGATGGAACGCTGAAGAAGACCTGACTCGACACGAAGGCGAAGCCGCCACATCGAGACGAAAGAAAAGCGTGGACCATCGACTCGGATCATCGGCTCTGATGAAGACGAAGACGTCGAAACGTTAGCCGATAATAAATATTATTATCAACCTCGTCTAAGCTCATCAAGGAAAAAATACGTATTACTATTTAGTGCCTACTTTTTTAATGGCAAGGTATATTGCGAAATATCGCTTTAATGATGCTGAGATATTTGCAAAATTACGGACCGCAGGTGTCCGCGGCGCAGAGCGAGCGCGATATTCTTCTTTCCGGGTGCAATGCGTTCAGCACCATACCGTGCGGGTCCTTCGTTTCGCTTGTCTCTCAGCTAGTTCTAGCGATTTCTGCCATCAGCAATCACCCGTCGGCGGGATTGACCTAGGGCCAATTCGCCAAAGAACCAGTTAAAATGAGGCTAGCTTACAATACAATAGCGCTGTCTTTCTCCACCGCAGACTATGCTAATTTTCAATAGCAATTAGAAATCAGAAGTCAAAAGCCAGATCAAAATCCAGTTGGAAATAAAATGGCCTCTTCATACACACACTGTTTTTGTGGTATTCTACTAGGTTTCCTAGTTATTTAACGGGCGGTGGGACTATATCAGATTTCCTGAAGCAAAACCGAGAGATAACTGGTCTCCACTTTTGAACGCTCAAATTAACCTGTGCGGAATCAGCTACATTATCAAATGGTTCCGGAAGCCCGTATAACAAAAATGTGCTGGTTCATTAAGTTTCCTCTCATTCTCGCACATAGAAAGAGTACTTGGGCGAGACATGTTCCGAACAGCCATTGGCGTGTACACAGAAATAGAGCAGAAAGGAGAATTCCTTAGTTTGAGCGGCAAATAGCCGGTTTCACTTTGGAAACGAAATTGTAGCTCTTCAAGTTAGGTTTGATGAAGGAGCCACGCACCCATAGAAAATATGTAGCGAGAACAATGACCCGTTTTTTCTTCTACCCTTTATTTCTAAAGAAATAGGTGCAACTGTAAAAGCTTTCGTAAATAGGGCTTGTTTTGAGAAATCGGAAGAAGTGATGGGAACACCACCGAATACTCAAAGACGTTTGTATGGTCTCATATGCGAAACGCAAAACTACTACACAATTTTCCCTAACGATAGAGATGCTGTTTGCCTGAGTTCGGTTGCAGTGTATTTAACCTCTTGTGAACCGCGCTGAAACGAAATGGTGCTGAATTAGGTGGACCACTTGCGTCCGTCGAAGAGCTCCTAGTAGGGAACAGTATTTATTCAACGAGTACTCAGTGGAAAACTCATAGAACGCGGTGAATGTGCGAAAAAAACTATTTTGTTTACAATGCGATAGAAATCTTGGTATTTTTCTGCATTGGTGTTTGTTTAAGTAAACTGCAGTCTAGCTTTCCAGCTTCCAGTGCAGCTATCCAAGTCCAGAAGAACAAGTCGAAATCCACCCAAACATCAGCTTTTTTGTGAATAGTGAGTAAAATAACAACCTCGAGTTTATACTTGAAGAAAAGTAGTGATTTATTCCTCAAAGGGTCCTTATTTTTTTCGTTACCCAACACTTTCTATTTGAGCTTTGCTTACTCTGATTTCTTGAATGTTTAATAGCTCCACTTAGTTCGTCACAAATAAAGGCCAGGCCAAGCGGGACGTTCATTTGGCAGGAGATATCGCTTGTAGCGGTGATGCGTTTTCCCTCCAAGGTCTTCCTTCTTGAACACACTGCCTGTGCACGTATTAGTAGCTGTTACAAACAAACTCTCAGCAAGCACTCAGGTTGCATGTGAAGGACGAGAAAGAGAGTTTGGTAAGTTAATTTGAACGACAAAAAAATGGAGGCCTGCTTTTCTACGGTTTTTCCTACGTGAATTTGACGTAATTCGGCTCTTCATTTTGCAATGAAAGCCTGTGCTCATCTCCATCTTAATAATCCAGATGACAAAGCAACGATCAATGCATCTAAAATAGAAATCAACCAAAGACCAAGTTTTGGTTCTGCTAGACATTTTAGACATGAATACAATGGCAAGATAATGTCAGTCGCAGTCCCATCGCTGACCCTCTCAATTGTACAAAATATTTCCCAAACCATCTAAGGATTTAACAACATAGAAACTCTTTTAAGAGGGCCGTGTGTTACTGAATCAACAAGCTGCACATGTTTATTGCTCTTCCTGTATAAGGAGTTGGAGAATCGCTACAACAGCGAAATCACTCGACACGTTTCGGGAAATCTTGTCGTAACATTGAAGGACTAAGTTACAAGAAGTTGACGAAATTGGCGTTGGGTAGCCTATCCTAGAACAATGCTTACCTTTTATTTACCGCTTGCTGTTTTTTCTTTTTGGTAGGGCGTTAGGTGAAATACATTCACAAGGATGTAGAAATGTGAAGGAAAGTAGGAAACTCAGTTTAGCTTCGAACTTAAAGGTAAACATTGTGGTTTCGACTGTAGCTCTAGTTTAAATGAGTTCAGCGCTAGTTTTTGACCTCCAGATCAATCTTGCTAATGGGTGTTTCCTCATAGGACCGTTGAAGTAAAAACGTTGCTGAGAGATTGGCAAAACAACGACGACGGTTGGTGGATAGCACGTGAGCCCCCGAAAAAGGGAAGCTGTGGGTTCGAAGCCCACCTGGAGATCCCGATGCAGTTAATAACAAAAAATATTCCTATTTTGAAATATTTTACATTTTATTTCTCAACTATTTACGAAAAAATGGGCACCAGTATTCGTTAGCAATTTCTTCATCTCGCCTAGGAGCCGCGTCGACTGATTTCATCAGGAACTACTGTGGATTTCTAAAGAGAAAACTGGTACCTCTTCTGACTAGTAAAAGCAACTGTGACAGTTGATAAGCTCACGCTGTTAAATAGCGCTTTACTGCTTCAAGGAGTATTGTTAAAAAATTGAACCAATTTTTGTTGGCCAACATCACCTCCCCAAACCCAGTGCGAGTGTGGCAGTCTTTAGCATAGAGTTCTTGACGATGATGCATCTTCCATGGATGCCATTTGAGCTCATTCATAGGCACAATTCGTGAACTTTAAAAGAAGAGACCAATTTTCCTTGCTGCTTGGCGAATCGACATTTTTTGGGCATGAGTAAACATTTCTTAAGAAACATGGCACACCTACGTGCGGCTGGGAAGTGGAACTATGGCGTGCTCTTCGACAACTTGCTACAAGTCCGTAGTCAACAGTTTTTTTATGCCAATCCCTGATCACCTTTGTGCAAACTTGAGCACACCTTCCTTTAATGATTCTCCACCATCTTTCCCGTCGTAAGCAACGGACCCGTGTGATATTTGAACGGGAGCTACTTGTAAAGAGTAGGTATATCTGCATTGAATGTTGAACAACTCTCATTTCATAAACAGAGCATCTGTGTATTTTTTGCACTATGGTTCGATTCGAAAAGAAACATAAAATCAGTCGATTGAGAAAAATATGGAAGTTTTCTTTTAAAAGATTGGCTTAACATCCGTTTATTTCAGGAATCCAATTGGCAGGTGTAGCCATTTCCATGGCAAAACCAGATGAGGTGCTCCTAGCTACCGCCCAATCAGAAACTTTTGTAAAATGAAGAACCTGGCATGAAAACTGTAGTGTTTCGGTTACCACGTGACAAAGAAGATTCGCTGGATGAGCTAGATGAACAATAGTGTTTTATAAGTGCTAGCCGTGGACTGGGTATCATTATCAACAACGAGGCTGCAGTATTTAAGAAATTATGCCGAAGTGATTCTTAGTCATAAAAATCTCATAAGGTATTCTGTCTACATTTACTTAAGAAATATGCTTTTTTAGGCTTTCTCTACGGTCAAATGCATATCTTGCACCTTCATAGCGCTAGTGTTAACAGTGGTTGTCTTCGGTGCAGCGGTGGCCACTTTGCAACTGAGCACGTCGGTAGTCAGGACATCGGAAATCAACGAATCCTACAAAAAAAAACGATTAAAGGGATTTTCGAACAATTTCATTGAGGTAATTTATCACGGTTTATTGTTATTAGTTGCAGTTAAACATTAATCATAAGAGTGGGTGAACTCTTTTCCGTTGCCGATTGGCAGCCACAAGGGCAGTGGGGTAAAATATTTCCGATTGAAGAATGTGGTCGTTCCTGTGGTAATGGTTTGCATAGCGTGATGTGAATATAGTTTTAAAATGAGTTGAAACAGAGTGGCTGAGTTATCAAGCACGGCAATTTACTTCGCCCTTGGCCATCAATATTGAATTTCCTTTCATTTGTTTGGTAGAAAATACTCTAAGCTTCATTTTGTTGATTTATTGTGAGCGTGTTGAACTCTGTTTCCCTACTTCACCGTGTTCGGCATAATCTTGCAAGCTCAGGAGGCAGGTCGCCTCCTCTCGATCAGTTTTAGATTTAAGCAGCAGAACATGTTCATCTCGTGGAACAGTTACAAAAGCCGGAAAGAACAAATCGTTCAGTGTTGACCGATCTCTGAGGTTACAGCGAGATGACTCTTGAGAAAATAAGCACTCTGATATTATCGTGATTTTAAAGGACCACTGTGCCGAATTAGATTTATATTGTTTGAAATGCAGTGATTTAATAATGTTTGGAGTCATTACCGAACATAAACTATTAAAAAAAGTATGTTCTCGTTCGTTTTACTTCTTATTTTCTGCCTACTACAATTTTCGCGACAGGGTACCAAGTGAAATACAATCACAATGTTGCTGAGATATTTGCACAACTCTGGACCGCAGGTGACTAAGTTGGGGAACCAACGCGCTATTGTCCTTTCCGGGTAGTAACGCGTTCACCACCACAACAGGCGGGTCCTTCGTTTGGTCTGTTTCTCAGCTAGTTCTATCGAACAGCGCTATCAGCAATCAGCCGCCAACGGGATTGATCTGGGCGCTGATGCTGATGTCGCTGATCGATAGAACTAGCTGGGAGACAGGTGAAGGAAAGGACTCGCATGGTGTGGTGGTGAAAGCGTTACTCCCCGGAAAGGACAATAGCGCGTTCGTTCCCAACCTTAGACACCTGCGGTCCAGAGGTTTTGCAAATATCTCAACAACATTATGGTTATGTTTTCGTTTATCGATTTCGCTTTAATGACGTTATGGTTTCGCCTTATTCGGACCTTGGAAAAGACAAACTGACCCGCCATCTACTCAGCCAAACACTTTCATAACCCTAGTAGGAAAAACCCGACACATGAATTCCATTTGTATCATAAACAGCATCTTTCAAACAATCACCGTTTTATTCTTTTTAAGTCCTTCAGTTATTCGACGGAGAACAACAGCATAAAATCGTATGTGGGTAAGGAATGTGACTAACTCAGGTGAAATAATCTGTCTGAGGAATGAAGCGAGGTGCTGTGCTCACAAAACACTCTCAACGGTTCATTTTTGGATAATTGGAATTTATGGGAAATGCTTCAAAAGCTTTACGTATTGATGTTTGGTATTTCTGCGCAGGAGGTGACTTTTGCTTCAAAATCTTTTCCGTTAAATCTTTGTGCGCCATGCGTGCCTAGTGGAGTGTTTTGTCGTAGACCAAAAGCGACTGTATATTTTCCTGAGACGCAGGTCAATCCAGAGCATGGATATCGGCCAAAAAGCCTGTAATCAAGTGACACGAGAATATATGGGAAGCGGTTAGGAGTTGCCTCCAACAAATAAGCTCTATGTCCACTCTGGGAGAGCCTGGTAAGCTACCCGCGAGTATAACCAGCCCCACACGTTCAGAGCCCAGCAAGCTATACGCGGGTATCAAGATGCTGAACAGAGTAAAAAAAAACAGGCCTTATTCCCTTGGCGACGAAAGAGCCTCCAATTCGGCAACGGCAGAATGAGTACGGAAAGGCTGCTAAAATCTCACGGCCAATGGAAGCTGCGAAGAATTATAGTGACGCTCAGCACCTAAAATGCACGCACGCTTGCATACGAGTCCTCGATAGAAGACTTGCTCATGCAGCAAGAGTGATAAGGTACGACGTCATCGGCCTGGCCGAAACGACGTCACCCATTCAACGCCATCTATGACACCGCAGAAGAACTGTTCCTTGGAACTTGCGACAGTAGAGGAGTCGGCGGCGTCGGCGTTCTCGTCAACACGAGTTTGTCCATGAACGTCGATTCATTCGAACAGCTTACAAGCCAAATCGGACGTTTACGACTAAAGAGATATAGGTCAATACTGGCCTTGATAACCTTCGTCGTTTAAGCGCCGTCATCAAACTATGACGAAAAAGAAGTCGATGCGTTCTACATGGACTTGAAGAAGTTCTACAGAGAACAATACATTCTTCAAGGTTATCATAGCATAGATTTTAAGGCCAAGGATGGACCAAGAAGAAAGTCTGAAGAACGCCACATTGGGACCAACGGATTAGAATGAAACGAAGAGGGTGAGCGGCTCTCTGAGTTTATCATGGCGACCAAGACCATCTATGGTAACTCGCAATTCTAGAAGTCTCACCGTCAACGCTGAACGTGGGAATCTCCCAATGGAGAGTACCATAACGAAATAGACCACATCACAGTAAATAGAAGGTTTTGCCTAACAAATATCGCTGTTGTCTCAAAATTCTACACGCGATCAGACCACCGTCTCCTTCGTACAAGATTCCATTTCTCGCGGAAAGGCGAAAAAGCCGCTAAATTCTAAAACCGAGGTTCCATAACCACCACAAACTTGGACTTATTTAACTCATTAGTCGGCTGTTGGGATGATGCCGTTCTCGATAACATCGACGAAGAATACGTTCGGCTCATTCAACATCTTGAAGTTAGCGTTATAAAAGCTGAAAGTTCGGAAATCAACAAGAAACGTCTGTCTACAGAAACGCTCGAGCTGATACGCCAGCGTGGAAACATCTGAAGAACCTTCCGCCAGTCCTCGTAAACACACTGGTTTAGCTATTCACACGTTACCTGCCTGAATGCAAGGTCTTTACTCAGTGGAAGACCAGCAAGACCGTGTTATCGTTCAAAAAGAATATATCGGCAGCTATCGTCAAATCTGCTTGCTGTCTGTCGTCTACAAACTTTTCACTCGAGATTCACTCTCACTTTCACCTCAAACAGGATTGACAGAGCACTGGGCGAAGGACAGTCATGTGAGCAAGCAGGGTTTCGAAAAGGATTTAAGTACGATGGACCACATCCACACGATAACAAGGCTCACTGAAGTGTCGCAAAAGTAGAAAAGACCGCTCTGTCTCAATTTCATCTATTGAAAGAAGATCTTTCACTCAATTGAGATTGAAGCAGTAATGGAAGCCCTTGGTAGTCAAACAGTCCCTACTGGGTACATAAAGATTCTTCATGAGCTGCACAAAAATTTTACAACCAAGATATCACCATTCTACAACGTTGTTAACACCGACTTCAAAAAAGGAGTTAGGCAAGACGATACAATCCCGCGAAAATTATTTACAGTCACCCTCCAAAACGTCATGCGAACATTGGAGTTGGATAATATGGGAGTGAAAATCGATGGTCAACAGTTACATCACCTTCGCTTTGCTGATGAGAACGTCCCTATAACACCAGACATTAGCCAAGCGGAACGTATGCTTGCGGACCTTGATAAAGCGTGTGGAAAGATTGGTCTTCGACTAAATCTCAAGAAAACGATGTTGAAGAACAGATTAGTTTCATGTGCCCCATTCACGCTCAACGAAACGAATATCTCTGAGTGCTCCAGTTACGTCTGTCTAGGTCCGGAAATCAATATGATGAACGACTTAGCTCCATAGCTGAGCAGAAAGAAACCAGTGGCTTGGGGACCTTTCAAGAAAATCGAGGATGTAGTGAAGAAAGCAAAGAACACCCAACTCCGTGCCCACCTTTTCGACTCAACGGTGCTCCCTGTGTTAACGTATGCGTCAGAAACCTGGTTGCTACGTAAGCAGGATGAAAGATCACTCAGCGTTATCGAACGAGCAGTCAAAGGACGATGGTAGGAGTACCCGTTTCACTCAATTAAGGGAGGGGATCCGAAGCTCCGAACTGCGTCGACGATCAAAAATCAATGATGCAGTTCTGTATGGCAAAAAGTCGAAGACAAGGTGGGCCGGACAAGTAATGCGTATGAATGATAACCGATGGACAAAAAGCGTTAGTGGTTCGATTCCTCGGGATGTTAAAAGCACTGCAGGAGACCACCCACCCAAGAGCGAGCAGAGCCCACTGGGCTACTCTTGCACGCGGCACGAAAAAATGGAAGATTTACTTGCGCTCGCTTGAGTCACTCGAAGTTTAACGGGTCTACAGATGAAAAGTTCTGTATGGCAAAAAAGTCGAAGACAAGGTGGGCCGGACAAGTAATGCGTATGAATGATTACCGATGGACAAAAAGCGTTAGTGGTTCGATTCCTCGGGATGTTAAAAGCACTGCAGGAGACCACCCACCCAAGAGCGAGCAGAGCCCACTGGGCTACTCTTGCACGCGGCACGAAAAAATGGAAGAT
Organism: Angiostrongylus cantonensis; assembly: GCA_009735665.1. Taxonomy (NCBI): domain Eukaryota; kingdom Metazoa; phylum Nematoda; class Chromadorea; order Rhabditida; family Metastrongylidae; genus Angiostrongylus; species Angiostrongylus cantonensis. Next base: position 1,079,413 of record MQTX01000046.1, read on the forward strand.
TTACTTGCGCTCGCTTGAGTCACTCGAAGTTTAACGGGTCTACAGATGAAACAGGTGATCCCAACAACTAAGTGATTAGATAATGACAATTCAAACTGACGCAGTCATTTTGCTACTGTTAGGGTAGGCTATGCAGTTTCCTGTTTTACAGAGATAGGCGTAGAAAAGGCTGGAAGCTAGCTGATTTCATAAAGTGTTTAGTGGAGTTACAACCACTCCTACCGAATCTTGTTCCATTAACAGTTCTCTCATTTGTGGAGAATACTTCCCGGAGGACCATCTGAAGATTGAGCAGCTTAGAAACCCCTTTAAGAGGGTGGTGAGCTGCTGCTTTGGGAAGCCATGCATGCTTATAGCTCTTTCTTGCTCTACGGTGAACCTGCCGATGGTTGATTCACGGCAGAGAGGATCGATAAGTTCGCATAAAGGCCGACATCGTCTAATAACTCTGTCATTTATAAACTCTTGGAAGCTGCGTTACACAGACAACCCACGAACATTTGGGTGCTCAAGACATGGGTTGGGATCTGCTTAATTTAAGAAGGTGTTCGCCTGAGTGGAGAGCGTGTCTGTTTGACCTTTGTAAGCTTCGAAAAAGGCAGTAAACGCTGGAAAGTCATCCACTATTTAATAAATCTTGTCATTGAAAACCTCAGAGTGCAAATAACGCATCGGTAGTGATGCTGTCCGTGACGATCACAGTGGATGCGGAAGAACAAAGAGGAAATGGAGAGGAATAAAAATAGATATTGAAGATGATTTGACAACCTCGTGTCTGCTCTGGAATCAAATACCGGCTTAATGGATGCACCGACTGATAACTTACTGTTTATTACAATATAGACTTGGTCCTAATGAGTTGGTGGGTATTATCTCTCTTAGAGCTCAAAATGGTCATATTGACTTGTAACTGAATTGAGTCTGTTAAATGCTGTGCAATAACTGTTAGCTCACCCTTAATCCCACAGGAAACCAATGTGGCAGTAACAAAGCGCGTTATCAACCCTCTCTCATGATTTACGTGTTTTTCAGGTACACACCTATACAAGAATAAGCTTGTAATGATTCGTACACTGAGTTATCAGTGAATTTGATAACTATCATAAAGCAAATACGTGGAACTACGACTTACTTCCTAGTAGTATTAGTCACCTGATTGTTGGCAAAAGTAGGTGGGTTTGATCAGTAGTAGGAATATAAACAACAAATTTTCCAATTTTTTAAATTACATTATAGGTTTGAAACAAACTAGTGAATGGGTGACGAATACGAGCAACTTGGACCACCTGGTGCTGTTCCACCACCTCCACTACACGGTCCTCCGCCACCACCACTTCCACCACCACTGCCACCTCTACAAAAGCCTGAAGCTCAACCACGTTCTAAAACGCCACCACCAGGTGCCATCCGGAGCTCATCCAGCAAGCAAGTTCAAAGATTATCTGAAGAAAAACCAAGTAAAACGAGGTAGGATATTAAAGGATATTGTAAGGGCTTTAATAAATTGCCGACGAAATTTCGGAACCATTTGTATGCAAGAACATATATATATATGTATAT
>MQTX01000046.1:1088694-1119955 GCA_009735665.1 Angiostrongylus cantonensis
AGCGCGTGGCGCAGTGGTTGGAGGCGCCGTTGTGACACACATCCCCGAAAATCCCGGCACCACAGGCTCATCGAGCCTTTCATCTCTCTGAACTACGCAAATTCGTACCAGACTTGTCTAGAAGGAAAACAGCACTAGCTTGATACATCAGTTGGCCACCGCGAGTCATTGTAAAGGCCAGATATGCATTAACTCCAAACGATGCTTTATGAAGTCGAATGCATGGCGCATCCCTCAGGGATTGATCAACACCGAGAGCTTCATCCTTTATCATTTTTATTTTAGTAAACAAAAATAGAATGCGTTTCTAAACAAGATCTGATATATTTCAAGAACGGATTTTCCTTTAACCTCGGCGTTCCTAATCAATACGTATTGTTTAATATGGCGAATGAAGATCATATATCAACCTCGTATAAGCTTATCAAAAATTTGATATGCTGTTCTGTTTATCAAAAAAGAAACGAGGACAAACTGGCCCACTGGGTACTCCCAGTTTTTTTTTAAAATAAACAAAACATGTTTAAAACAGCGCAAGAGAATCTGTCAACAAACAATAAGATTTGCATATGCCGCTCTAATAGCTAGCAGATGTCAACAAAGTGTAGTAAATGGTAGAGAATTAAATAATGAAGCGATCATTCATTGCAGTTCGTAACAGTCTAAAGAGGTCCTCATCTTAAACTCCTTTTAGTATTATAAAGATGTTGTTTTCCTCAACTAAATCGACGATAGCTCAGCGTTTCACCTACTTGCCACGTTCCAGACCACAAATGAAGCAGCTGTTCTTCAACACATCCTCCTTATCATTTTTTTCCGTTCTCAAATCACCAAAAGTGTCAATGATAACACCAAAAATTAGATTCAAAACGATGACGATAAGCACGACGTAGAAAGACAAATCGTAGATGATTCGGTAATAAAAGAGTTTCTCCTGAATAAAAGAAAAATTAAAAGACAGTCATTTGATCAATATGCATATTTTTCAGTAGTACTAAAATGGTTCTTCTACACTGCCGTAACCAAGTTTAAAACGATATTACGAAAAACATTTAAAGGCTTCGGCTTCGAGAGCATTAAATGCTGCTGCTGTTCGTTGGTTATCTGAAGTTGTATCGACGAGGACACGTGACTGCGTGTTACAGGAGTACTGCTAAGTTACAACACTTTCCGATCAATATTTATCCTTTTGAAGGACCAAATATCGAGTTTTACACTGATCCTAGCAATTCTTTCACTCTCCTCTTTAACTCGAAATTGGTATCTAAGAAAGTTTGCCGATTTCAGTGCGCGTTTCGCTGACAATTGAAAACCATGTCTTCATCATGACTGTAGCGGAATCCGATCAGGGCCATTTTTCTTGGAAGCCTTTAATACTCTTAATGCGCTCCCAGACTTTTACCAAAAACGTACGGTGCTATTTATGGACCTCTTCCAAGACAACATCGGTGCCAATTTGTCGGCTCCGCAGAATCGAAGGTTCGAACTATCGACTGCACGCGGTATTATACGGCATAGCTTACCATTCGCCTACTAGCACCCTACATTCTTACTTTAGCTGGGCGCCAGTAGCACTCAAAGATGTAAAAGCATAACAGTAATAAGTGAAATGATATCGTAAAAGAATTTACCTCAGGACCCGCATTTCTTAATACGTCCCCAATCCCACCACCATTACGTAATCCCCAGTTCAGTGTTGTTATGATGCACATTCGTAGAGTGTCACAAGAAGCGATTTTAGTTACATCTAAAATTAGAAACCATTCCAAGCTTAATAATCTCCAATAATTGATTAACAAATCTTACATCATATTCGATCTCTATGTAGGTTTTAAGAACCAGCACAGTATATTTTAATCGCTCTTATGAAATGATTCTATATCTAGTATCTACTCTATATACAAGGGTTATAACTATCAATTTAGGTCTATCCTTGTAGTTTTTTCGTTCTCCTGCTTTGTTTTTGTTCTCTTCTCAATATTATATTTTCCTTCGATTGATTCTAATATCAGCGATGCGTGTTACTTATGCCTCCCAATGGTTTACCGCCTCATCGTGGCTGGGAGGTGTTCCTGGGTGTCGGGGTCTCCTAAGTTGAGGAGTCCGACGTTTCCACCAGGAAGCCTAGCTAAGAGCAAACCAATACCAGGATACACCACCGTCCTGGTATCGAAGTCGCATAGTGGCAAATCTCCCTCTGATCCACAAAGACTGCGACTGCCTGTGGTGGTGACGACCAGGGCAGACTATGGCCCGGCTGACCTCGGGATTCCAGGGAACCACAATGACTTATCCAGCAAATCTCCGAAAAATGGAGATTGTGCTGGCGCCCGCACAACCAGTGAGGACAGGCCATTCAAGTATCAAGTAAGCAAGTATTAGGTGTCTGCGGTGGGGTACGAAAGCGCTATTGTCCTTTAGAGGGAGTAACGCGTTCACCACCACCCATGCGGGTCCTTCGTTTAGCCTGTCTCTCAGCTAGTTCTATCGATCTTTGGCCATCAGTAATCACCCGTCAATGGGATTGATCTGGGGAGCCCAAATCGGCATTGGGCCCAGTTAAGCTGAAGCTATAGTTATGATCACAATCTTAACCTTTTTATTTACTGCTTATTCTTTTTAACGGCAGGGTACGTTGCGAAATATAACTTCTGTTTGATTAATGGAAGAAAATCGATAGGACTAGCTGAGAGACAGGCGAAACGAAGGACCCACATGGTGTGGTGGCGAACGCGTTATTCCCCGGAAGGGACAAGAGCGCGTTCGTTCGCCTCCCCACCTCAGACACCTGCGGTCCGGAGTTTTGTAAATATCCCAGCATTATAGAAGTTATATTTCGCGACATACCCTGCTCTTAAAAGGAATAAGCAGTAAATAAAAAGGTTAAGAATATCCATTTAGGCTTATCTTCGTAGTTTTTTCGTTCTCCATTCTTGTTCTCGAGTCTTTTCCCCATATTATATTTTCTCTCTAACAATGTTCAGTCTTCCACCTTAGTTGAACTTGAAGAAATTCTACAACGGTTAATAATGAACTATTTGAAAAGGCTTTCTATGCAATGGCTTACCGTCTTCGTGTTTTTCTCGTCCATTCGTGGATTCTAAACATTCTTGATCAGAAGAACAAGTGTTAGGATTGGGATCTCCCGTGAATATCGTTGGCGGTTCATCCGGCTCTAATGGATCAACCTCAAGTGTAAAGTCTGTAATGAAACAAGAAGAACTGTTAGTCCATAAGAGGTTGTTCTAGAGATTGAATAACACGAAGATACTAAAAAGAATTTTAAAAATACCTTTTTGAAAAAACGTATATCCAATAATAGAGAATATATAAACCAAAATAAGTGCCAGTAAGCCGGTCAGAATAATTGATTGCCAATTCTTGGTCACTGAACTGATCACGTTCCGTAACGTGTCCTCACTGGCGACAATGTCGAACAACTAAAAAATTATTAATCACTTCAGTTGGTACCTGTTGAACAGTACTAATGTTGTGGTAAGGCTATCACTTAATAGTTTGCCGATATATACATATCAGAAAAGTCAGAGAGGAATATTCCAGCATAAGCAGGAACAAATGAACATAAACGGACAGAGGCGACACTAAGAGCCACAGGCGGGTACGAACGAGTAAGTGACGATGACTAAAGCAATTAAGTAGTTGGATAGGAGAGCGACTGGTGTGATTGTTTCATGAATACGGAGGCATACTTCGAAAAGTCAAGGAATATCCAGTGAATGGATCCATACATTGTTGGTTCAATAAACTCTATTAGCTAAATTAAGGCCAAAATACATGCAAAGTCATTTAGGCACGAATCAGTCAAATGTCGCTGGCAACACGAAAAATTTGTAGCGAGCAAGTCAAGAACTCAAATTACTCCGTGAATAGTCCAAATTGGCCACATAGTGCTTTTTATAGGAATGGAACCTGCTCCATCACCGGAAATGGCTTCGTTGCTTTTCACAGAGAGGCGCGGCTAGTGATATAAGTGGTATAAAAACCAAAAACATTAACTATAACCAACCAGTATAGAATAAAGCATAGGATGTATTACGAATCCGAGACAACACACGATCAAATACGCAATATGATAGTGCAGTTCGCCATCAGCCAATCTCACAGACCACGACTTGTCCTCCAGGCCTTTGTTACTGCCATACGCTACCAAATGTATGCATTTATTAACGAGCTGAAAAAAATAACAAAACTGCGTAGGCGAAGTAAATGAGAGTAAGCCCCAGATATTATGCTTATCCCTTACAGAGCACTTCAATCGGGCTCCCTTTCATCAATGCTCAAAGATAAAAATCAACACTTTTCTTTATAATAAACAATGCAAGAATGACATAAATAGAGAAAGAAAAAGAGCGAGAAGAAGACCCAGAAGAAAAAGAAGTGGAAGAAAAAGAAAAGGAAGAAGAAGGAGAAGGACAAAAGGGAGGTGAATAGAAATAAGGTGAAGAAGACGAAGAACGTACTTGTGCTAATCCTATAATATACAATGTTGGCACGACTCCTAGTAAAGATATCATCATTAAAGCTGCACTGAACATCACCACTGCTATTGCCGTAATTATGTTTGAACTCTTCGCCAGGGAAGAGCTAAAATGTTTCACTATCTTAGGAGCTTGATCTGCGAGTCCTGGCAAAATGTTGAACACATTGACGACAACGCGCTTTTTCAAGATTAGCAGTGAAAAATATGTCGACGAAGAGAAGCTTCAAAACAAAGATATTGTCCATAGTACCCACCTCTCGTCCCATTGAGAATATAAAAATATTATGGAAATAACTGAAGATGTGTAGATGAAAGGATTAGAAGCATGAAGACCCGCTGGAAAACAAATTCTTTATGGATGAAAAGCATTTGAATAAAAATGTAGTGAAACATCCGACTTTAAAATAATTTTGATAGCTATTTATCCAAGTAGCTGGAAGGTGTTCCTGGGTGTCGGACTGCAATGTACAGCGGGAAGATTCGTCCCTTTGGCAGGCTCTGTCAAGCTCCGGCGAGTCCGGCGTTTTCATCAGGAAGCCTAGGTAAGAGTAAACCAATACCAAGATCGGCCACCGTCCTTGTATCAAAGTCACATGGTGGTAAATCTCTCTCTGATCCACAAAGAATGCGACTGCCTGTCGTGATGAAGACCTGGGGCAGACTTTGGCCAGGCTGACCTCGGGATTCCAGAGAACCACAATGGCTCAACCAGCAAATCTCCGAAAAATGAAGATTATGCTGGGGCCCGAATTACCAGTGAGGACGGGCCATTCAAATATCAAGTAAGTATTTGTCCAATATGAAATAAAAAATGAAAGTAATAGATTATCAGATAATTAAATTGAGGATTGCATTATCCCTGATGACTCGACTGATTGCATGGACCATTTTAATCCCAGAAGAATCCTAGTCACAAAGGCAGCAAACTGATACAATTGTGATGAAGCAATGGAAGCGGTCTAGCAGGCTCCTAGCATGAAACGAAACGTCACTTCAAAGTTGAGGTTCAGCATATCAATGAGAAAAGAAGATGACATTTTGTCATTCTATAACGGAACACTGGAATCCAGCAACCTTAAATGATGACGATTGCAAGACGACAAATCAAATGGAGTGAGGGATGGAGCCTGCAAATCATACGAGAATGGAACATTTGTAGAAAATCATAAGGGTGCGTGTGGCGCAATGGTTGGAGGCGCCACTGCGAAACGCACGTGGAATGCGCCCATGGCTCACCAAGCCTTCCATCCCTCCGGGGTCGGCAAATTGGTACCAGACTTGTCTGGGAGGATAGAGCAGCACTAGCTGCTATCCTTGGGTAGACCACCGCGAGTCATTGTAAAGGCCAGATATGCATTCAATCACCTCCAACAATACTTAATGAAGTCGAATGCATGGCGCATCGCTCAGGGATTGATCAACACCGAGAGCTTTATCCTTTTATCCTTTATCTAGGTTATTTCAATTAATACCTTGTGTCTGCTTACTGAGGAAAAACAGCGAATTAATAATGGAGCTGCCCATGCTTTTTCGTCTCAATTGCTTTGTTCCGTAATACGCTCACTTCACATTGTATAATATGCTGTTCCCTAATTCTTCGTAGAAAAAACTCTCCAATTCCTATTGTTGTCGTAAACTTCTCATATTATTATTTTAGTTTCTTACAACTCAATTCCTTAACACCATATGTAGAATGCGTCACAACCGCTGGCTTATGTTCGTACCGGAGAGCGTTTCCATCAAAAAGCGTTGATAAGAGTAAACCAATACCAGGACCCACCACCGTCCTGGTATCAAAGTTGCATGGTGGTAAATCTTCCTCTGATCCACAAGGGCTGCGACTGCTTGTGGTAGTGAAGACCTGGAGCAGACTTTGGCCAGGCTGACCTCGGGACTCCAGGAAACCATAATGGCTTAGCCAGCAAATCTCCGAAAAATGGACATTATGCTGGGGCTCGCACAACCACTGAGGACAGGCTATTCAAGTATCAAGTGCCAAGTAGTACGTTCTCGCCTCGCAGCTTGCTGTAAAGCACTTGTTTTCTTTTTGTGCATCAACACCTGTATAACCGCCAAAACACTTGCTACAAATGGCCTTCCCTGTTGTAGAAACATCTGCCTCCAGACGGTAGTCAGAAGTCGAGAACACGTGGTGATATCATTCCTTCTTCCTGACATTTCCAGTTCATCTTTCTATAATAGGCAATAATAGTCTCACACCATCGGTGCACTAAAGTTACCTTCCATGCAATAACACACAAACAATACAAACGTAGCTGACGTTTCGGCAGAATCGCCTTCTTCAGAGCCTGGAAGGGTACACCAATACGCAACTTACTAGGTCAGACACTTCAACAGCACAAACAGAGAGATGAAAATCTGAGCGACGGTAACTTTAGTGCTTTAATAATTACAAGATCTACGGCTTCTCGAAAAAACCCACCGCTTTTTTTTCATCTGTCCTCCACCGAGGAAGAACAGCCGCTCAGAGTCGCATATGGCTGACGACTGCAACACCCCCCGTCAACGATCGATGCGAAGGCAAGGGGTGAGATCACGCGTGATCTCGGGACATCTCACCCTGCTATTCATTGTAGGATTTTTGGCATTTATCCAAAAAGAGGAGTTTGCGCGATGGTGTTTTAGTTTCCCGTATTAGTGTACCCTTCCAGGCTCTGAAGAAGGCGAATCTACCGAAACGTCAGCTACGATTGTATTGTATGTGTGTTATTGCATGGAAGTAAACGTATGCTGTTTAACAACCTCGCGACTGCTGAAAGAGGAAACGACGAATTCATAATCAAATGCCAAGGTTAATAGAAAGTCGATCCTGGGTACTAAAGTTACCGTTTAATCCTCACATAAATGCCCTTCATTAGTATTCCGGTAATCTTGCAAGTGTTATGGCTTGGGCGTGGGTTTAATTACCTGAGCATGAAGTCCACTGCGACAACAACAAAATCCCGTAAATCTCCTGTGGCGATTCGCGTAAAGTCCGGCATTAAATATTGAACGATAACTGCTGCATCGTTTTATTCCGTATTCCATTGAACTAATACACGTGATACATTTGTGGTGTTAACGAGCCTAACGATGTAACGCAACAGTACTTTTAACTGCACTGACCAAAGCTGTCTGTCCTACATGTTTGCTTAAATAAAACACTAGATATCCGATATGATTCCAGTTCCTTACAGGAATGCGGAGCAGTGATTGAACAAAATATGGGAGATCTCGAGATTAAATTTAGACAATTGCAAATAAGTTGAAACTGCCGTTCTCTCTAAAGATCTTCTACTTGGTCCCGATTTTTTTATTCCTCGGCTTCACAAAGAAAGAGAGCCACTGCCATTCTCACTGACGATCCAAATTACGAATTGATCCGATAAACGAGCCGGTTGTTAAAAAGTTCCAAGGATTTAAAGTTCTTGGAATCGTAGGTTTGTTTTCAAGTATTAACTTATGCTAAAGAATTCGTTCAGCGTTGATCTTTAGGTGCAATGCATTGAACTAGTAAAGGCCTAATGATGTACTAAATTATTGTTTTTTCTGTCAGCCGTGAATGGATAGGGGACCAGTTTGTTCAGGGTGAGAGATGGAACCAACGATCTTGCTGTGCGGCCCCGTCCCTTTAATCACTACGTTGCGCGCGCCGAAGAGATTAATTGGTGATGTAAAATTAGTGGATATAGAATCCCTGAAGTGTGCAGATTGCCGTCCATATTAAATAATTAAACGGATAGAAAAAAGTTTTCCAATAAAACGGAACTCTTACTATCAACACTATCGAAAGGATAGTAAAGAGCTATGATAACATTGACTAATACAGCGAATAGAAAGGCTAGACGACCCCACAGCCGCAGACGTTTAGTGCATGCCGAAAGATACGGTCGATCTGAAAACTGTCAAACTAGCATCTTTATACTAAGCGACTTTTTAACAAAGCAAAAAGAAAAAAATCTTAAAACGCAACAAAAAGTCGACAACCTTGTAATTTTCGTTGCCATTTCATTTCTTGATAAAGCGCTGGCCAGTGGTCAAAAAACTCGGTCACCTTTGAACCCTGCAAGATGTGCAGAATAAGACAAAAAAAAAATATGGAGACAAAAAAGCACTTTCAATCCTTAGCATGTTCAGAAATATGTACTGAACTGAAATGGCAATCTTCATTTCTTCCGTCTCAAATGATTCTTTAGGGTAAGAACTTTAACATTTCAAACGAGCTCAGATAGACCTAAACCAAAATCAGGAATCGTTTGTCATACTGGCAGAATCCTACTCACAGATTGGCAAAAAACCGTTTCCTAGCCATTCACAAGCATCTGCTACTATTTAAGGAGTTCGTTAGCACAGCTAACGTCGAAACGAAAGGAAACATTGGGCAAGGAACTACACCTTTTACCGTTCATAGCATAGAAACATGCCTTTACATTAATATGTAGCTGTATAGTATATACTTTCTTCCTAATTCTAGCCAGAAGGTGTTGTATTGCCATCCACATCTTTCAGCCCTTTTCGTTTTCGCGATCCTCATTTAATTTCTTTCTTCATATTTTCTAAATACTTCCCCGACCGACTTTCTATTAACCTCGGCATTGGTCAAGAAATTCTTCATATTGTTGTTGAGCAAACGCGAGGTGTTATTTTTATTCTTTATTCAAGAATAAGCTAACGTTTCGGCGGACTTTGCCTTCCTCAGAGCCGCTTTCTATGAGGCTTCCACTGGGTATGTCGCGTGGAGACCTGTGGAGGTGTTTGGCCATGTTGATTGCAGTCAACTTGACATTTCCAAGCTCTGAGGAAGGCGAAGTCTGCTGAAACGTTGGCTTATTCGTGAATAACGAATAAAAGTAACACCTCGCGTTTGCTCAACAAGAATACAAAGAATTTCTAAACACTGTGATGTCCTCCGCATACTAACTCAGCTGCTTTATGAATCAGTTTTTCTCAATTTCCGTCGTTCTTTTATTTCGTTCCATATTTCATCCACTTTAACACAACATAGTCATTTTGCCTCATAGGAAGTAAAAGATATTCATTCTAGTTCTTTGAAGGTAATAGCTATATGACCAATATTTTGTGTAGAATTGGAATCAAAAACAGAAAAGTGGCACATTAAATTCCTTCTTCCCATCAAAATTGTAGTTTCTCGGTTTCGCCTTGTTCTTCTACAAGTTATTTCACAAATATCTTCTGATTTTCTTCCTTGTAAATTTACAAATAAGTCCAAGAAAACGTCGAACTGATAAAAACAAGCAAAAAACATAGGATAAAGGATAAAGAATAAAGCTCTCAGCGTTGATCAATCACTTAGGGATGCGCCATGCATTCCACTTCACTAAGCATCGTTTGGAGGTGATTGAATGCATATCTGGCCTTAACAATGAGTCGCAATGGCCAACCGATGTATATCGTCAGTGCTGCTATCCTCCCAGACAGGTCTGGTACCAATTCGCCTACCCCGGATGGATGGAGAACTTGGTGGGCTTGGGCTGTGCGATCCTATGTGTATTGCAGGGGCCTCTAATCACTGCTGTACACGCGGCTCCTATAAAAAAGTAAAGGCTAAAGATTAAGCACGACATACGACGCGTTGAACATAAAATTAGTTTATATGGTCAAACAAAATGTAAGCTAAAAGGCAGGAAGGAAAAGGCGGAGTCGGTCGGAATGAACCAAAGGCTATGGGTACGTGTAGCATGTTGGAATTTGGAATAATGTTCGGAAATTTTTGGTATGGAGGAAATAAAACGAAAGATTGAATAAAAGCAAAAGTAATGAAAAAAATGTGGTACTCTAGTTGCAACCAATAATAGAAATAATTATAATGATGATGAGATATTTGCAAAACCCCAGACCCCTGATTTCTGCGGTGAGGACCGAACACCCTTTCGGTAAGCTAACGCGTTCACCACCACAGGATGCGAGTCCTTCGTTTCGCCTGTCTGTCAGTCGTATTAATGACCTATAGGTGCTATCAGAAATCAACCATGAATAGGATTGATCAGGAGAGCACAAATCGGCAGTTAAGCTAGCTAAGCTGAAGCTGTGCTATAAACCGTAATGTCGTCACCATTCACTCTGTGCCTATTCTTTCTTTATAGTACAAATAAACATAGCTGTATATATTTACAAATCACCTGTACCACCTGTAGTTTCGCTGATCGTAGAGTGACTCGAGTGGGCGCCAGTAAATCCTCCATTTTTCCCTGTCGCGTGCAAGAGTAGCCCAGTGGGTTCTGCTCGCTTTAGGGGCTCGTAGAGCATCACATCTTTCTTCAAAGCTTTTCGTGAAGAACTCTGACCATCGGGTCGGTGGTCTTCCTGCAGCAGGTTTGACATTCCGAGGAATCCAGTCACTAACAGCTCTTGTCCATCGGTTATCATTCATACGCATTATGTATCCGGCCCACCTTATCTTCGACTGTTTGGCATATAGAACGGCATCTTTGATTTTCGATCGTTGACGCAGGTCGGAGCTTCGGATCCCACCCCTTACTTTTGTGAAACGGGATACTCCTAGCATCGTCCTTTCGACTGCGCGTTCGATAACGCTGAGTGATCTTTGATCCTGCTTACGCAGCGACCAGGTTTCCGACGCAAACGTCAGGGCAGGAAGAACCGTTGAGCCGAAAAGGTAGGCATGGAGTCGGGTGTTCTTTGTTCTCTTCACTACATCCTTGATGCTCTTGAAAGCTCCCCGAGCCGCTCGTTTCTTTCAGCTCAGCTCTGGAGCTAAGTCGTTCATCACATTGATTTCCCGACCTAGATAGACATAACTGGAGCATTCGGAGATATTCGTTCCGTTGAGCGTGAATGGGGCAAACGAAACCAATCCGTTCTTCATGAACATCGTTTTCTTGAGATTTAGTCGAAGACCAATCTTTCCACACGCTTTATCAAAGTCCGCATACGTGCGTTCCGCTTGGCTAATGTCTGGTGTTAGAAGGATGATATCATCAGCGAAGCGAAGGTGATGTATCTGCCCACCGTCGATTTTCACTCCCATATTATCCCATTCCAATGTTCGCATGACGTTCTGGAGGGAGGTCGTAAATAATTTTGACGAGGTTGTATTGCCTTGTCTAACTCCTCTTTTGACGTCAACGTTAATATCGTTGTAGAATCTGAAATTTTGGTTATGAAATTTTTGTACAGCACACTAAGAATCTTATGTACTGAGTAGGGACTCCTTGACTACCAAGGGCTTCCATGACTGCTGCTATCTCAATTGAGCCAAAGGCCTTTTCCAAGTCGATGAAAGTAAGACAGAGCGGTCTTTTGTACTCTCGCGATACTTCAATGAGCCTTGTTAACGTGTGAATGTGGTCCATCGTACTGAATCGTTTTCGAAACCCTGCTTGCTCGCATGGCTGTCCTTCGCCTTGTCTAACTCCTCTTTTGACGTCAACGTTAATATCGTTGTAGAATTTGAAATTTTGGTTATGAAATTTTTGTACAGCACACTAAGAATCTTTATGTACTGAGTAGGGACTCCTTGACTACCAAGGGCTTCCATGACTGCTGCTATCTCAATTGAGCCAAAGGCCGCGTTCCGCTTGGCTAATGTCTGGTGTTAGAAGGATGATATCATCAGCGAAGCGAAGGTGATGTATCTGCCCACCGTCGATTTTCACTCCCATATTATCCCATTCCAATGTTCGCATGACGTTCTGGAGGGAGGTCGTAAATAATTTTGACGAGGTTGTATTGCCTTGTCTAACTCCTCTTTTGACGTCAACGTTAATATCGTTGTAGAATTTGAAATTTTGGTTATGAAATTTTTGTACAGCACACTAAGAATCTTATGTACTGAGTAGGGACTCCTTGACTACCAAGGGCTTCCATGACTGCTGCTATCTCAATTGAGCCAAAGGCCTTTTCCAAGTCGATGAAAGTAAGACAGAGCGGTCTTTTGTACTCTCGCGATACTTCAATGAGCCTTGTTAACGTGTGAATGTGGTCCATCGTACTAAATCGTTTTCGAAACCCTGCTTGCTCGCATGGCTGTCCTTCGTCCAGTGTTCTGTCAATCCTGTTTAAGATGAGTCGAGTGAAAAGTTTGTAGACGACAGGCAGCAAGTAGATTGGGCGATAGCTGCCTTTATCGTGTAGGTCATCCTTCTTGAACAATAACACGGTCATGCTGGTCTTCCACTGAGCAGGGACCTTGCAATCAGAGAGGGTAACGTGTGAAGAGCCGAGCCAGCGTGCTTACAAGGACTGGCGAAAGGTTCTTCAGATGTTCTGATCTTATCCTGTCCGGACCTAGTGGCGTTCGATTTTTCACCGACGAAATGGCATGTCGGATTTCGGAAGGGAAAACCGGTGGTACAACACATCCTCCTCTTTTATTTCATAAGATAGGAGGTGAACGTGGCTATCGAAGAGATCTAAGTAGAAATCGTGGATGATTTTCTCCATTGCCTTTCTGGACGCTGTTATTGTTCTGTCTGGGCGTCGGGGTGCAATCATCTTGTTCCTGCAATTGGCGAAGCTTCGGCGGGCTTTGCGAATGCTTTTCCCAGCCTCTGCAGCTTCGACCATTACTACTGCTCTTTTTTCTTTAAGATTGTCTTTTATCGCCTGTCTGCACTGTTTCGCAAGCTCGGACGTTAGTTCGCGGTTGCCCGCAGCTCGTACGATTCCACGCTGGCGTATTAGCTCGAGAGTCTCTGTAGACAGACGTTTCTTGTTGATTTTCGAACTTTCAGTTTTCATGGCGCTAACGTGAAGATGTTCGAATAAATCGATGTTCATGGACAAACTCGTGTTGAGGAGAACGCCGACACCGCCTACGCCTTTAGATCCAATTGTGTCTCAGGAAAGCAAAGTCGCTTTTGGTCCGCGATTAACCCTCCTATCCGCCACCTGGGGACGCGCCACGTAGCCTCGCGGCAAATCGGCTCGAGATCCCTCATATGAGGGAAATCCGTGGATATTTACAAATAATTACAATAGTTAATCAACTTTTGAAACAATAACAGCAGTGGCCTATGAGTAATGGGTAAGTGTAGCGTAGTGGATAAATGTGCTCTGCGATGTAGATGTGGTGATCAGTTGGATTCCGTGCGTTGGACCAGCCAAACCTCTCATTCCGCCGCAATTAGAAAACGGTTACCAGATTAGTCAGCGAGGACAAAAAACTGACTAACATGGGCATATATTCGCCCACTACACTCTACAACACTATGAATTGAGTTTAATGCGTGTGTATCTCGTAAGGATTGATCAACGTCTAACGCTTCATCTTTTATGAGTAAAACGATGAGAGAACAATGATAGCGAGTTGCTTGGCATACCTGGTTGTCTCGCTCGGTGTTGTTATAAATATTCTGTTTTGTCTCTTTGGTGAGATACGAGCAGATCTCGTGTATTGGGAACACAACTCTCTCCAGAGTTCGATCTTGGCGAACTATCTGAGCAACAAAAACGAAAGCAATACATTTTAAAACTTACATAGGATTAACAAAAAAGGTACTAAACTACGTTAGCAAAAAAAAACGCTGAAGAATGAGTGAATTTTGAAAGATGACTAAAAAGTGAGAGATTCGTATTGGTGAATCATTTTATTTAAACATGTAAGAAAAGTTCACTTAGACAAAAGTTGTGTGGCTTGACGATGTTTATTACCCTCTTCATATACGAAGAAATGAGCGCTTCCGTTTACAGTTCCAAAATCCAAACAGCAAAAGAGCAGCCGAGCGATTCTTTTTTCTTACAATACGTTGTGAATAGTAAAATGTTACTTATTATTTAAAAAGAGTTTTAAAAGCTAATTTTAAAAAAGAACAAACGGCATAGAAAACCCGATCACACTTCGATTTGAGCAGTGTGTTTTTTGTAGAAGTTCAGCGCGTTTCTCGTCTGTGGTGATTTGCTCGCGTCATTCGGATCTAGGCATTGAGCCAATTCTGGGCTATGTCCAGCCAGCTGATGAGCGAGAATGTATATGTTATGACCGACCTAAACAATGAAAGAGACTTTCACGCACATACACATTATTAACCCCTTCCTGAAATACAAAGGAATATAAGTAGAGCCTGTTAAAATATATGTGCAATCCCAGTTGTGGTTGTAGCAAAGAAACAACGACCTTTCAATGGGCGACATTAAGGGTCACTGGAACACAAAGAACGAGAAAAGAACTTCTTATTAGTAAAGACGTAAGCCAACAGCATTAAGAAGATTGAACGTAACGTCTACGAGAAGTTAACTGCTAAAATTAGCACTAAATGTTGACTTGGAAAACAGAAGGGTGGTGAGATAAATTATAATCAGCGTCATCAATATTGACATAGTGTGGAAACGTTTATAAAAGACTTCACTTAGTTCTGGTATCCGAAGGACGAAAAAAGAACTAAAAGCGATTCAAATTAAAAACCTCTTTGGGATTCACAGTTGATGCCTGCTCTGAGACGTACTTCAGATCTAATTTAACGTCATCGTGGATGGAAACGGCACCCGACGAATTAACAGATATTTCCGGCAAGGTCACTAAATGATGCAAGACTTAGCGATGTGAACCTCTTGTAGCAATTTCCACCACCTATCTCTTCCTATTAAAGAAATGATCTAGCGCCACCGTACCGTTTCTAGTATAGAGGAAATAAGCAATACCGTGTACTACAGTATCACACAGTATCACATATATTCAGTCAGTGACAACTAGTGCTAGCTCAACCATATTATGACTTTCCTAGTATAAATCTTTATTGAGAACATTAACAACGCACTGTACCTCCATCGGCTTTCATTGACGGGCTTACAATACTGATTGGCCCATTTTGAAGCTTGGATCGTTGCAAAAGATCACGTCGCATCACACTAATCTCATATTGCTTTGAATGAGCCATTTCGTAAGCTTGTGTAAGAGCATGTACCTAAATTTTTTTTTGCATAATGAAATTTAATTGACGGAGAGAACAAATACGAGCTGAATGAACGTAGGCGACCCTTGCATAACCTCTTGCAAATACTCTTATCGCGCTTCTAAGATTTTTAGTAACAATCCATTGGGAAATACGTAATATTCCTAATTTCATCCCGTAATCAAATTTAAGAGCGTATGTGGCGCATTGGTTGGAGGTGTTACTGCGACACACACGTGAAATCGTTCCCCGCGCCCATGGCCCACGGCCCACCAACCCTTCCATTCCTCCAGAGTCGGCAAATTGGTACCAGACTTGCCTGGGAGGATAGCAGCACTGGCTCGATACATCAGCAGGCCATCGGGAGTCATTGTAGAGGCCAGATTTGCATTCACCTCCAACAATACTTAATGAAGTCCAGTGCATGGCGCAACCCTCAGAGATTGATCAACACTGAGAGCTTTATCCTTCATGCTCTAAGCAAATTTGATTACTTTTATTTATTCGCACAATTATTCTAATGCACAGATTTTTTAAAAGGTTATATATCAACATGAATGCTGACGTAAACAAACGTCAAACAAATTTATTTATTCCGATCTAATAATTTACTATCAAACTTCTGTTGTAGTGATATTGATGGTGAAGCTTTATTATGAAGGAGCGAACTCGTTCGCTAATTCGTTAACAGGGTTAGCACTGCTTATAGCAATCGTATGTATTCGTTATCCTTCAAACGTTCCCTGTCACAGGATTTGTAGTAGTGATACTGATGGTGAAGCTTTATTATGAAGGAGCGAACTCGTTCGCTAATTCGTTAACAGGGTCCTTCAAATTAGGTAATAATTGAATATTTCCTCCAGCAAGTCGAGCCAGTGTTCGGCTTGTGACATGTTCCTCTGACGAAGCAATATCGCAGGATTCGGTGCTATCAAAGCAATGTCTGTCATTCTGAAAGAATCCGAGCACCAAGGCAGCAAACTTCCCTTGAATCTGTAAACGTTGGTCACTGCCCGTGCAAAAGAGAAACCACCAGCGCGAAAATTTCAGGATTTCGTAGGAAATCGTACTTGACCAACATTCTACAAGTCAGTGAGTAACCAAGACAGCAGATTCAGTCGGACCCAGAAGAAAACCAGATCACAGCCGAAGGCAGCGGTTGGAAAACAACGAAAAAAGTGGAAGGGCCGTCTCATTTATTACACATGAATACAACTCATCTTAGTATTTAAGTAGGAGCTCAGAAATCGGGTGTATTACGTTAACCAGGAATGAGTGCCATTTTAGAAGTAACTCAGTAAAAAGGTAGCAAATTTTCCACAAAAAAAGGGTGACGGCACCATATGATATATGTGGTCAAATCTGCATAACTGATTACAAACTCCTTAAGGAAACCTCTACAACTGTTTAAAATTCACCCAAATAGAACTTTTGATATGGATAGCACAATAAAACCCAATAAATTGTCACTGTTAATGTCACGAAGACGATTTAATTGAATTTATAAAGCTATGGCAATTACAACTGCATATGTAAACAAAATTAATTAACGTCGATAAATTTAATAACATACAGTGTAACGATTTTATCAACCACCTTAATAAGAGGGCACGTATAGCGCAATTGTCGGAGGCGCCTTGCAATACACATGGTATCGATTCCAGCGCCCCTGGACCTCTAAGCCTTCCATCCCTCCAGGGTCGGCAAATTGGTACCAAACTTGTCTGGTAGAGCATCTGCACTGGCTCGACACATCAGTAAGCCACCGTGAGTTATTGCAAAAGCCAGATATGCATTCAATCGGCTACAGCGGTGCTTAATGAAGTTGAATGCATGGCGCACGCCTCAGAGATATATGAACGCAAGGAGCTCTGTCCTTTATTTTTTTACCTTATAAAATAATGTACACAAAAAAACATCAAGAATTCACAGTCCCATTAGCGCAGTGAAAGCAATTTTTCATAGTATTTCTGCACATTTAGATGGTCCCGCATGACTTCACACCTCGTCCAAATCCCAGCATGTCATGTAGTCGTTTCAATAACTCGCAACAATCATCTTAAGTGGTTGGCTTCATGCGTGACTTTGGCTGCGGCTTGAGAATGCCCGTCTTCTTTCTTTATCAATATACTACGTGCTTATTGAATGTAGTTGTCCTCGGAATTCCGAAAAATCCGGGTTGTATCAATTCCAAGTCTTCATCACATGCACCCACTTGTGATTTTTTAGCGGAAGATTTGCTTCCTAGCAGTTAAGAATGTTTCAAAAACAATCAGCGAAGCTTGAGTTCTATCGACTGATCTATCTAGGATGACGTCAAGACGAGAATCTAGGACGCTTTAATGATTTGATTCAAATGGAGAGTAAGGAAACGATTAAAGAAAACCTAAATATCTGGGTAACATCTGGCTACTTTGATAAGCTTAAACTTCCATATATAACTACGTACCATAAGCATAGATAGTGCTATAGTGAAAACCTGTACAAGGCTGGTATTTTTAAAAAGCAATTAACAAAATTTAGCGCAAAATTGTGCAAAATGAAGAAAAGATGGGAATTTTTGGCATGTCTCCGATTAGCTTTCATGGACGAGTCAACATATTCTCATGAACACTTTTATCAAAGTCTTATTAGTTTACAAAGAATAACTTTCCTTTAACCTCGGCATGATTAGTCAGCGTGCATTCTTTCACTCTTTCCCAAGCTTTCCTCTCATTTTTGAGAGCGTTTGTTTCCATGATTGTAAATGGAACTCACCAAATGACTTGGTCCGCCGTCCGTGTTGTCCATGTTCTGCAGTACACGTTCGGCATTCTCACTGTCATGCCTCGACTCCATAATCGCCAATAAAAGTTTCGATGCTTGGCTCTATAAAATTAACTAATGCTTTAAATATCGATACTTACTGCTTTGGTCTTTACCCATCACATGCTGATAAAAGCACAGCTGATGTTGAACAATGTCATTGTAATGAAAGGTTACAGAAGTACCTTGAAATTAGTTTTCATAACAATTGGTCGGGAAGCGGAGTGAATTTCGAAGGTAATACACAAGTGATTGTAATGGTCCAAACTTATTTAATAAAACAAGGATAAAGCTCTCCGCGTTGATGAAACCCTGTAGGATGCGCCATGCATTCGACTTCATTAAGCATCGTTGGTGGTGACTGAATGCATATCTGGCCTTTACAATGACCGGCAATGGCCTACCAATGTATCGAGCCAGTGCTGTTATCCTCCCAGACAAGTGTGGTACCAATTTGCCTACCACAGAGGAATGGAAGGCTTGGTGGGCCATGGGAGCGGGGATCGATTCCACGTTTGAGTCGCAGTGGCGCCTCCAACCACTACGCCACACGCGGCTACGTGCCACAAACTTATTTAACAGTAAGAAATTTATAAGATAGCTAGAAGCGATCAATTCTTCTAAAAGAGGGCTTGCATTACTTCAAAATTTCTCCACCGCTACTACTGCAACAGATTGCTTTCAATCTATAGCACCTATACGACGCTTTATGACATCATCTCATAGTAAACAATCTGCTAAAAATTATTCAAAGCAAAAAAATGCTGGTTTACCTTAATCTCTAATGCCAATTCCATATGATCATCAGCTAGTGGTTTGATATCGTTAAGCACTAATGAGATGATTATATTAAGCCCGTTCTCCTGCATGGCCATCGTATTCTAGAATTTACTGGACGTTTGTTCAATGACTTAGTGTCCTGTTGTTGTTGTTGTTGTTGCTGTTGTTGCAAAAACAAAACCTATTTTGCTACTCCTTACCAAGAAGACCATCTACAGGCTTGAATAAACAAAGAAAAACCAAGATCGAAGAACATGCACACTACCTGATTCTCATGACAAGGTCCCTGACAGAACTCAGTGAGGGTAGCGAGAGTCTGAGTGATAAGGCTGAAATTGTGCTCACCGACTTCTCCGAACACACCGAGGCTTCCTTTCGTTGATCCGCACACCTAAAAACCAATGAATAAGTAGCCTATCAAATAAAATCAATACTGATCAACGGAACTTTACTCGTAAGTAGATAAAGAATGAGCAATAGGTAATAAAATGAACGGCGTTGGTCATCTCCATTCAGATAGGTGACCAGCGTCAACATCCATATGTGAAATCGTTGAAGTACGACGTTAGATTTCAGTTCTTCAATTATGTTCATTTGTGACATATTTCCTGTGCATTATGTGCTCTCAAGAATAACTAATGATGGCAATAAAAGTTAAAAAAAAGGTAAAAATATATCCATAGGAAGAAGAAACGGCTTTAAGAAGGGAAAAGCCCGGGGCATTTAAACATAGAATAGTTATAGACAAGATAATAGATTTCCATTTTTAAAAATATCACTGCACCACTTACAGTATCCAGGAAACTAAGTGTGTCGGCGACCAAGTTGTGATTTGTGCGATCAGACTGCTTTCGTATGAAGTTCTGTAGAAGATTGTTGTGATTTTCACATAAGAGTTGCAACACTCGAAAGATTGGCTCCACAATTGCAACCTCAGCCGGAAGCGCATCGTTTATGCTGGAAAAAAAATGGAAATGGTAAAAAATAGACTAAAGTCCGCTATTTTAGCAAAATAATTCTTCCTGAAATAGTTACAGACGAGACAGATAGAAATAAAGTGAATAAATCGTTCACAGAATTTCAAAGTACGCCATTCATTAAATACCCACAATTTCAAAATGTAGGAAACGCCAAGTTTTTGTCTGCATTTGTGAGCCTTTAGTTAAAGATAATCTTAGAAATTTTACAGAAAAACTGCTTTAGAACAATTTTCCGTCTATTTTCTCGCCAAAACTGTTGCTGTACGCTAAGTGACTCGACTACATGTAATCACTCCCATCTCTCCCGCTGACAATTTGAAAAGAACAACCATAAAGTAGCTGTCAAATCTCTTCAACATATTCGAGTTTGCTTAAAAACTGAAGAAAATATTAATCATAAAGTAGTTTGTAGTGCAGTAAAAACTAAACATTGTGACCATCTTCGTACGGTAATGAAGTGGTTGATCTTTGACGATGTGCAAAACAGGTGACATCTTCGACCACCCCACAATGGTCGCCGCTCGGGTGAACATGTCAAATGCATTGTTAGGGCTCGGAATCTGCCCACTCGCGCGGTTGATCACGAACAGAACGTTTTTGATAGGGTTACCAAAGGTTAAAGCTTGAAAATTCCACTTTGTTGAACAACTCACTGCACTCAGTAAAACGCACCGATCTTCATCCTGATATGGAGAGAGATCGGGTAAACTGGACGTCGTCAATTCATGTGACTGTTGTGAGATTTCACAAAGCGATGAATGTCGGACGTTAGTCGGATTAAATAACGGATTGACTGCATGGTCCAGTGAAATCGGAGTTAGCGCTGTTGATGCTAAAATTGAAATCGAAGTCACTATGTTCAATGTTGTGCTTCATAGGATGAGAAGCCGTCAGAAACCACTGGCTTGATGCAATCTGAAGGAAGAAGGACAGAATGTGTCATTTCATCTCTAGCAGCTGGAAATGGAGGTCTGATGTTTAATTTAGCGCTGTACCGAATCATATATTCACGATAGCTTCGGAAACGTTTCTGGTGGTCTTTCTTTCTCAGATGACCCGAAAATATCACTGATTTTAGGGATGAATTATAATTAAAAAGTGTTGACCAATTACACAGCAAAATGATTGACCTCTAGGTCTTGTTGGCACTACAAATTGATCAAGCTATAAGGCTGATATAAATTACATCTACCATATCCAGCTGAGAGGAACAGAAAAAAGAACAGCATAAATGAGGAAAAAGCTCGCATGCAAAGTCAAAAAGCAACATAGTTCTGGAAAGAAACCTTAGAGAAGCCTCAGAAAAAAAGTAGAAGCAAAACATGGAAGCTAAGTCTAAATTAAGTGTTGGATTAATTGAACGTTTTGACAACGTTCAGACAGCTAGCGCTGTTGGCTAGAAAGGATGATATGTCGATCAGAATCTTTACAAACTCTGCTTGTGAAATTGAGGATCGCCATCGCCTTGATTAGAATTCGACAACACACAGCAGAAACTCTCACGAGGTGTGCCTTTAATTAGTTACACAATAATCTAACAAACTGAGGTAACAAAAAACTACACGCTATTCACCAAAAAGCATAACTTAGAATAAAAATGGTTTTATCAAGAAAAATAAAAAAATATGATAATTAGGACAGAATCTTCATACCAGAGCAAGGTTTCCTATAACTGACAACGAGTTTGACATTCACTCACTCAACCGAGAAGGAAATAGTAAAGGTTTCACATAGTTGAAGCTTTTAGGGAATCACGACATGCGGATTTTCTACATTGTGATTTTTCGTGATGATATCAAACCAATCGACCTGACAGAGTAATGGCCGTCTAAGACTGGGAAGTTCGAAACACTAACGTAATCGTGGCAAAAAGTTCTTTTTCCCAACAAGAGGTTCGCGGGCGAAAAACACTGACACAAACACACAGACACATCCTCACCCATATAAATATACTCACATCGTCTACTGGCGTTAGCTGAATACGCTGAAATGTGTGAATAATATGATAACGATTGTGCTTGTATGTATTTACTGCCTACAATTATTTTAGGCGGTAGGGTATGAAGTGAAATACAACCACTATGAGGCTGAGAAATTTGCAATACTTGGACCCGAGGCCAGATTCGAAGCTATGATTACCGTTTTCAGAGGCTCACAAACTACCAGCTGCACCACTGAGAGCCTTACTTTACCCTTCTCTCAGCCAATTTTTTATCTAACAGCGATAAATAGTGGCCGGCATGCTACTCATATGCTCGGGGCTGGTAGGGTACAGGTGTACCATCGGAATTCTTTGTTAAAAGCGAATTACAGTAACGCTGATTATGACGAAGTTGGTAAGATAAAGGATGAAGGACGTAGGATAAACTCCACAGTGAGCAACTGTGAGCATAAAACATGACTATCATCAACCTCTAATAGATGAAAAGAGTCCATCAGTTACCTCCTCTCGGTTTGTTTTCATTGCAGGACATCATGTCACTCTTTAGGCGATTTTGCGCTGCCAGGATACGCTGCGAAATTGCCTTGAAAAATAGCTCGTGTGCGTCTTTTCTCTTCAGACGAGTGTAGAACGATTGTTGTACCTAAAATATCATTGTCATCTCACATTTAATAGTTCAACGATATTATTTGTAAAAATTTATTTCCGTGATGAAAGTTTAAAAGCTTTTAGTTTTTAATAAGGTGCCCGACGGTGACCGAAACCAAAACATTAGAAGGATTACAAACGACTAACAAAACGGCTCACAAAACATGTGGCTTGACAATATCCTAAACTTGAATTATTACTGCGATTGTAATTAGTATGATGTCAAGTTTACCTTATTAAAGTTAGAAGGATAAAAAGGATAAAGCTCTCGGCGTTGATCAATGCATAAGGAATGCATCATATATTAGACTTCATCAAACTTAGGGCTGATTGAATGCATATGTGGCCTATTCATTGATTTGCGGTGGCGCACCGATGTATCAAGGTAGTGCAGCTATCCTCCAAGACAAGTCTGGTACCAATTTGAAGACCTAAGAAAGATGCAGGGCTTGGTGCGGCAGGGGTGCAGATCGATCCCACGTGTGTGTTGCAGGGCATTTCCGACCACTGCGCCACCGGCGCCCACAGGTCTACTAAAGTTGGCTGAACTAATTTTGATTCCCGAAACTTCGTGGTGTGCAAAATATAAGTATCGATTGCCGCTGCTTCTTACCATACTCATGGAATGCAGAGACATTCTGTTTTTTTTTCTTTTACTATGCTAGTAAATTTAGCGTGAGCAACTGACTGACTTGAACTCTACTAATATTTACTGGCTTTCACAGCTAGGAAGACATCAAGTTGTTACATTGTGACATAAGTCTAGAAAAGTGAGCATAGTTCAATAATGTGGAAAACATGCGTATTGATTACATCCGTTATCTTTAACAACATCAACTTCTATAAGCTTTAGAAATGAGACAAAGAAAAAGTCATATTTGTTCAGCGCCATATCTACCTGGAATTGATTATGTTGAATTCATCATCTTCCCAACGGTTTACCGCCTCATCGTGACTGGGAAGTGTTCCTGGGTGTCGGACTGCTATGTACGGCGGGAGGACTCGTCCCTCCAACAGGGTCTCACAAGCTGAGGAGTTCGGCGTTTCTATCAGGAAGCTTAGCTAAGAGTAAACTAAAACCGGGATCCACCACCGCCTTGGTATCAAAGTCACATAGTGGTAAATCCCCCTCTGATCCACAAGTGCTACGACAGCCAGTCGTGGTGACGACCTGGGGCAGACTTTGGTTAGGCTGTCCTTGGGATTCCAAAAAACTACGACTGCTTAACCAGCAAATCTCCACAAAATGGTGATCATTCTGGGCCAGCACAACCAGTGACGACGGACCGCTCAAGTATCAAGTGAGAATTCATCATACTGCTGATAACATTTATAAGTAGAAAGACAAAAGACCGATTGACCTTGTCATTGCCCTCGAGAAGCAGAGCCTTAGCAAGTTGAATAGCTTTGAGGAATATCTCTCGACTCGGTTCGTTGGTGACGATGTCGATTACGAGATCGGAAGCGCCAGCGTCATTAAGACGGCACTGAATCTCGTACAACGAGCGCTCTTCGATCCCTATTCCAAACTCCTTTCCCGAATGTTCAGTCGCTGCAATTGTCATTTTACTGTCTGGCTTACAAAATTACACATACTCTCCATAGATAAATTTTGCTATATCAGCATTATACTAGCTCTTGCCGATTAAATCCGTTTCACCAAAGTTGTCAAAAGAAAAAAAAATAAAGTGTGCAACCTATGAGGCGTTGCACATTGTGAACCTCAATAATCATCTGAAACAAATAAGCACACAAAGCACACACATCTTTTGTTGGAAGCGGATCAATACGCACATTTTGCATGCTATCGCAGTGAACCCCATCAAGATTAATACTCACACTGAGTTCCATCTCGCAAATCGCCGAGCATTTTGTGTCGCTGTAGATTTCCATGCGGTCCAAAGTACCGTTGTAGCAACTTGTTGCGGAGCTGCTGTCCCTTCAAAAGCGCATTATTTTTATCGCTTAACTTCTTCCAAAAAAAAGCAACAGTTGAGAAGGCAATCAACAAGCCATATAAGAAAAAGACACCAGAAACGCAAGAGGAGAGGCCCTTAACACAGCGCTAACGCTCTATTAACGAATTTGCACAGCAGAAATAGTGAGGAAGCAAAGGAGCGATTAGAAAATGCTACTAAATTCATCACATACCAATCGATGGCTGCCTATCGAAAATCGACCTCTCTGGAATATGAAATCGACAGGTAGCCTCGAATTTTCTACACCTTTAATCGTTGTATTCAATTTGCCTAATATTTTAGAAAAAATAAGATCGATTTGACATAATTAAAGAGATTTAAAACAAACTCTCACGGGCGCGTGTGGCGCAGTGGTTGGAGGCGCCACTGCGGCACGCACGTGGAATCGATTCGAGCGCCCATGGCCCACCAAGCCTTCCAACCCTCCGGGGTTGGCAAATTGGTACGACTCGTCTGGGAGAATAGTAGCACTGGCTCGATACATCGGCAAACCACCGCGAGTCATTGGAAAGGCCAGATATGCATTCAATCACCTTCAACGATATTTAATAAAGTCAGATGCATGGAGCATCCCTCAGGGATTGATCAGCGCCGAGAGCTTTATCCTTTATCCTTTTTAAAACAACCCTCAGTCGTAGAACTGGGTTAAAGACTCTACAATCTGATTCAAATGTGAAAACGATTAGCTTGTATGATGAAAAACCTCATATACAACAAGAAAAGATTTACTTTCTCTCGATAGTATTAACATTTTACGAGTATCCCAATGTTTAACTCTTTTTGAGCTTAACAGTAGTCCAAACCATTCTTTTGTTTTAGGACTGTCATCAGCTCGATATATTTGTTTACATATTCTTACAAACTGCTCTTGTTGAACTAACACGATGTTTACATACGTTGTCGTTGCTCTTGTTGCTGCTATTCGATGGATGACGTTTCAGCAATTTCGCCTTCATCAGAGCTTGGACGCATTTAGTATACCAATAACCTTATAATTCGATGAAATGTCTATAGTAACAGTAAAAATCTAACATATAAATGAATGCCAAATTGTTTAAAAAACTACTCACTGCGCCGTTGCGTGTGGGACCACCTACGCGTTCCTCACGTGGGATGACGAATGTGACCTTACCAGGTCAGAAAATCGATTTCAAATAGGGTGCCATATCAAGCGTGATAGTGAAGCATTCGCTTTACCGGTTTATGTCGAAACTTTTAAAATTTAGCCAAGACCTCAAGAGTTTGAAGTTTTTTGATTCCTGCGCTCGTATCCGGACAATCACTTGAAAATCATCATCGTTGTGTTTTGTCCCCGATGTTTAGCTGGAAGAGTGCTATAGCGATTTTTAAGTTTCCTATCCAGATATTCTTTTATATGGACAGTATGCGATCTACTCGTTTCCCCAATGTGTTCCTCATTGTATGGCTTACATGAGACTTATTATATTCCTGTAATGATACTGAGATATTTGCAAACGTCGGACCACAAGTGGAGCTTTGCCAGTATCTCTGCATCACTATAGTTGTATTTTACATAATATCCTGCCGTGAAAATTGTTGTAAGGAGCAAATGAAAAGCTAACACTGTGGTTAAGTATACTGTACCTGAACTCATGCAATCCCTGTCTCTCCCGTGAGAACGGATCATACAGTTATCTGAGCAGCACAAACCATCATAAAGACGATTGCAGAATAATAGCTGGCGTAGAGTATTAGATGGGAGATGAATGACTGCCACAGAATTTTCGAGACCACTTTTTCTTAAGCACCTCTTAATGCCATAATTTATTTCGTTTTGATATGAAGGATAGTCTGAAAGGAGCCTTACCTAGGCTTAAAAGAAGTGACAATTTTAAGTTTTGGGCTAACCAGAGTAGTTTCTGCTTCGTAGCCATAGAAAATGGCTAGCTTTGTGTAAACATTAACATTGATCCCTTCCTTTCATCTTCTCCTGTGCCCACATTTTTAGCCGTTTGGTACATGTTTTGACAAGAGCTTTTCCATTCGTGAAGGATGAGGGGAAAGGTAGTGCACAAGTATGTTTTTATTACTTGGTTTTCGATACCATGGCTATTTTCTGAAAGCCTTATTTGCATTTCTTTTTGGGAATGTAAGCCAGTTCTCGGTTGGATTTTCTCGTGTGATTTTCATATAGTCTGACTGTCTATTTAACAGTTCAAAGCACTCATCCCAATCATGTCCTTCCATATCACTCATGTTTTTTATGGAGCAGACGAAGCAGTCGTCTATGTATCGACGGTAGAGTATGGGTGGGCGATCAAAAACCTGAGTTTTCGCCTTAGACGTAAAAGCCTTGGCAAAGTTCCGTGCTAATCAGTATGCAATGAAGCTTATTCCAATCAGTACTATGTAATGGAGTCATTAATTGTTCTCAATGTTCATTCACTTTATAACAATGTGTCGAATGACTCCACAATGTAAAGCATTCTCGAGCTACTCGTAGAAAATGAAAATAAAATAA
Organism: Angiostrongylus cantonensis; assembly: GCA_009735665.1. NCBI lineage: Eukaryota > Metazoa > Nematoda > Chromadorea > Rhabditida > Metastrongylidae > Angiostrongylus > Angiostrongylus cantonensis. The sequence continues at coordinate 1,115,683 of MQTX01000046.1, forward strand.
ATATGCACGGCTTGCCAATCAAGAACTAATGACTCTCCTAAAACATGTCACACTTGTCAAATTTGCAGGTGATTAGGAAATTACTTTATGCACATTGGAGGGTTGGCCATAGGACAATGATTAGCGCTAAGCCTTGCCATCGTTTTTCTAATATACGCTGGAAGCTACAGTTCTTCGATTCGATCGCCGACCTTTATTCTACTGTTAATATATAAACGATTGCCTTATCATCTGTTCCACACAAAAACAGATGGATAAGTGCTTTAATTGTTAAACAGACAGTCAGACTTTATAATATTCATGTGGGAAAAAACTAAGAGAGAATTGGCTTTCATTCAAAAACGTCCAAATAAAGCTTTTTAAAAAGTGGCTGCATAACAAAGTGGTGTCGAAAACCAAACTGCAAAAATACACCTATATACAAATTAGCAGGGAGCGTGTGGCGCAGTGGTTGGAGGGAGCCACTGCGATACGCACGTGGAATCGATTCCTGTGCCCATGGCCAAATATGCATTCAAGCACTTCCAACGATACTTAATGAAGTCGAATGCATGGTGCATCCCTCAGGGTTTGATCAACGCCGAGAGCTTTATCCTTTTTATCCTTTTATACAAACTAGTACACAATCATCCCTCATAAATGAAAAAAGCGCTAACCAGGAACGTATACTGAACGGCTAAAAATAAACGCACAGGAGAAAAAAAAAGGAAATCATCGATAAACGTAACTATTCCTTAAATAGTTTATATTTTTATGCTACCTTATGTCTTCTACAATAACTGTTCTACTTGTAATAGTTTTACTTTTTTACTTTTTTTAGTTTTACTTTTTGTTTTACTTATACATCTATTCTCGCATATTCTGTGAATTGTCTTTCAACCACCGTTTCAAACATTTCTCTCGCAGCTGGGCTGGAAAGGGATACTGTAACTTTTTGGTATCTCCGCTCTTTTTTGTCCGTGAAATTCGAACGCTGAATCATCCGCCACCAGCTGCATGTACTTTCAACAAATCGGCAGTCCCGATCCACTTTCTGTGTCAGCTTTTGTACAAGCTATTCCATCTCTCCCACATAGCCTTTTGATAAGCCCTTGCGTAACCTTTCAAATAACCTTTCTCTACGAGCCATTCCTTCGCTGTCTTATTAAGTTCTATGCTGACGAAGCTTCTGGCATACCGTATCATTTCATGTACTGCTCCGCATGTACTGTGTCATGCCCTGAATCAGCACTATCTCTGACTCCCTCTGTAAAACCCCACCCATTTCAGACAGAATATAAGGAGCACCAGCAGTCATTTACTAGTGTCTCTCTTTCAATCTACCACTGCCTGGGTTCCAACCTCCAGTGCTTATCATCCAGTCCCTCAATTCCTCAGTGCTCCAACTCCAGTGTCCGCCTAGCTTCCTTCAAGTGTATCACTTGTTCTCATTTCAATCACGCTCGTATCCACCCAGCTTAAATATCGTCAAATATCACACAATATTATTGTGCCTTTGTTGCTGCTATAAATTGTTATAACACAAACTCGAGGTTGCTCACGGCAGTTACAGAGAAAACTCCCACGTGGCGAATTCATACAAGGTTGAAACTTCCACGTACAGTTGGCGGACAAAAGACAAATCCGAGCAACTTCCTAATCCAATAGCGAACTAGCACAATAAACGTGACACAAAAGGTAACCATTTCCAGTGGTTACGAAGCAGAAGCCACTCAGGCCAGACAAAAAGGTAAGACTGTTCTTCAAAATAATGACGTTTCAGACCTAAGCAAGATCTCTTTCCAGCTGCCCTTAATTTCAAACGAAATTAGTTACTCCATTAAGAGGTGCAAGGGCTCTTGAAAATCATGTAGTGGTTATTGAATTTCCACACAACACCTAACTATTTCGCAACCGAATCGTTTATGCAGCTCAGAAAAGTGTGCAATCTATGCCAACGGGGAGAAGGCGATTGCATGAGCTCAGGTGCAACATATTTGATCTCATGTAAACCATGCGGTGAGAAATACATTGGAGAAATGCGTGAACCACTTTGTAACTCCCACGATCGACCTTCTAATAACCTCAGCATTGATCAAATAATTCTTCGTATTCTTGTTGATCAAACGCGAGGTGTTATTTTTATTCTTTATTCACGAATAAGCTAACGTTTCGGCGGACCTCGCCTTCCTCAGAGCCTGGAAAGGTCAAGTTGACAGCAATCTATTCGGCCCAACATATCCACAACCAGACAAAGAAAACGCTAAACCAGGATTTCAAACACAATGAGCACAGCTTTGCACACTCACCGCTTTCTATGAGGCTTCCACTGGGTACGTCGCGTGGAAGCTAACCGCACAAAATTCACATGGAAGTGTAATGTGCCCCTTCCATTAGAATAACAGGCTTATATACTGCTCAATGGCACGCGTGATAATGAGGCATTCTCCACTGCGGTTCATTTCCGGATTTCTGGAATTAATCCAGAATGCCTGGAGAGTTTTACGCGCTAGTGTTTTCGACTCCTGTGCGAGGATCGTGGCACGCACTTCAAAGTCCTTCCGCTTTTGCCTCTGGGTCCTTTGAGTGCCTAGTGGAGTACTCGATTTACCTTTGCTGACCAGGTGTTCTTTTATGCGAACACAGAGGGGTCTGCCCGTTTCGGCAATGTATTCATCTTCGCATGCCTAACAGGAGATCAGATAAACTGTACCCGAGCTCATGGAATCACCACCGCTCCCATTAGGGCAAATTATGCAATTTTGTGTTGCACATAGACGGTCATATAGGTGGTTACGAACTAGTTGGCGCCTAAGATTACTCGGTAGCATTTCAACTACGTTTACCGAATTCTCTAGACAGGCCCTTCTTGAGCAGCTTTTTATAGGTGCATTTTCTTCATTTGAAATAAAGAGCAGAATAAACAGGGCCTTTTTATCGCTAGAATTGTCGTATGGAGGCCTAGGGTTTCTTCTATACCTATCCCGGTCCCGAGCTACAGTTTCGTAGCCATTAGAAATCGCTATTCTTGAGGAGCTTGAGATAAATTTCAAAAATCTAAAGATAAACCGAATGACAAATGCCTCATTATCACACGTCATATGACGCCTTATTTCTTATTGATTTTCTGACCTGTGGAGATCACACTCGTCATCCCACGTGAAAGCACGCAGGTGGTCCAACACGTATCAGCGTGGTGAGTAGTTTTGTAAACAAAATAGGTTTTATTTATATGCCAGATATTTATTAATACAAAGCATATTTCACCGAATTATAAGGCTATTTTTTACACAAAACATAAAATAAGTTAATGGTCTGAGAAAGCCAAAATCGCCTTCAGCCGTCGAACAACAGCGACAACAACAACGCCGAACTAAAGCCACAGCTGACCTACATAGGGAATTCTTCACAGTGAAATATTTTCCACTTGAAAACTTATATATATTCGATATTGCTACACAGTTTTGTTGCAGACAATGGTTAAACGCACTACAGGACCGCCCACCCACTCGCTATTGGTCAGGCATTGCTTGGGTGACCAATCGTACGACAAAGGGCGTTGCCATTAAGACGGTCACTGGCGCACGATGTGAAATTGTTCCAGGAGGAAAAGCAGCTATTAACATGAATCAGGACTGTAAGATCGTGATGAATGTGCAACTTAGAATTGCATAGGCAGATATGGCAACCATGCATGACCGCATTTCGCAAGCATAAGTAAAAACTATAAAATGCGAACACAATTCTTCATAATTGGTAAAGAGAAAGACACCGCAATCCAGGAAAGGTTTCATAGCGTTAGGTTTAATGCTTGAAAACTAAAATTAGAAAAAAATTACGTTAAAGAACATCGTAAAATAATCCTCAACGAGATGCTCAAACTGGCGCGATAGCTGAAGTAACAAAATTAACAGATTTTATAGGTAGTCATCCTCAACGAGATGCTCAAACTGGCGCGATAGCTGAAGTAACAAAATTAACAGATTTTATAGGTAGTCATTGACAAATACTGATCATAGCATTTATTTACTAACTGCTCTTTTTTCATGGCAGAGCGCACTTCAAGATACAATCACAAGGATGTTGAGATATGAGCAGAACACGTAACTTCTGCTGAGTTCGAACTGGTGATTTTCCTTACAGTGGGCTGATCCACCACACCAACCAATGAGATTAGTTTCGATTGAAATTCGAGATAAAAAAAAGAAAATAGTTAAAAGCGTTAATTGATCTGATCACATAATGAAATAGATTAGTGTCCTAACTTAGACGAAAATTGTAAGCCATTTTTTTT
>MQTX01000046.1:1120239-1139051 GCA_009735665.1 Angiostrongylus cantonensis
TTTTTTTTTATAACCAACCATTTCAACACTTTGCCATTACGCTAAAAATATATTAATTTTAAGAGAACTATTTACAAATTTCGAAGAAACTGATAATTCTTTAAATTTTCGACAGTAGAGTTCATGTAGCCTCGCAACTGCCTATGCCTCAACGTGGCTGGTAGGTGTTCCTGGGTGTCGGACTGCGGTGTACAGCGGGGGAATTCGTCCCCCCGGAAGGGTCTCCCAAGCTGAGAAGGAGTTTCCATCAAGCAGCCTAGCTAAGAGTAAACCAATACCAGGATCCACCACCATCCTGGTATCAAAGTCGCATGGTGGCAAATCTCTCTCTAATCCGCAAGGGCTGCGAGTGCCCGTGGTGGTGAAGATTAGAGGCAGACTTTGGTCAGGCTGACCTCGAGATTCCAAGAAACCACGATTGCTTAACTAGAAAATGTCCAGAAAATGGTGATTATGCTATGGCCCGCACAACCAGTGGGGACGGGCCGCTCAAGTATCGAATAAGTAAGCAAGAGTTCATGTACAGGCAAACGACACTGGCGTTACAGACTATTTTCCTAAGTGAATGGAACATGGAACAAATTCCAAGCTCCAAACAAATTATATTCCTCCACAATTTCTTAAGAACAAATCAACAACTGTGCAAAAAATTCGATTCTCGGAATACGCTAACTAAAAATAAGAGGCCCTTAATTTCGTAGTCAACCACGCTAAGTTTTAAGCTTCAGAATTCTTCACAAATACCTCAATTGATACTAAAAGTTTATACTGATAAGGCCCAGAATTCAGTAAAATTAATTAGAGATTCAGATGAAAGTGACTTCCCCTTCCCGCTTTTACATTCAATGTTGCGGAATAGGTTATGATAAATAGACAAGAAGTTTTCGAGAAAAGTAAAGAAAAAAAGCAGCAAATAGAAACTGGGTGAAGGAAGGAACAAACAGAAATTTCAAATCCCATACAGAAAGTTTTTCTCCAAGATACTGGGAGACAGTCGTGTAGCGCTGGTGCTGTAAATGGTTTCTATGCGAAGTTTTACCCTCCATCTACACATTCAATTATTCGCGCTTTACGCGGATTGTATTCTACGAGTCAATTCGGCCAAAAGCCTGCAATCAAGTGAGAAGGAAGTATATGGGAGGCGGTTAGAAGTCGCCTCCAACAAATAAGCTCCATGTCCACTCTGGTAGAGCCTGACAAGCTACCAGTGAGTATAACCAGCCCCCACGTTCAGAGCCCAACAGGCTATACGTGGGTAACAAAATCCTAAACACAGTAAGAAAAAAACGAGCCTCAATTCTCTGCCCCCAGAAAGAGCCCCCAAATTTGTAGCGTCGGGTAGGACGAGTACGGAGAGGCTGCTAAAATCTCAAGACCAATGGAAGCTGACTGGAACAAGAACTACGGTGACGATCTGTACCTATAACGCACGTACACTTGCATCCGAGTCCTCGATAGAGGACTTGCTCATGCAAGCAAGAATGACTGAAATCGATAAACTACACAGCGGCAATTACGATGAAAGAAGTAAAATGAGAAGAAAAGGTTAAACGATTTTAATAAGATCCAAAGTGCTCACACCAAAAAACAAAAAAAAAAGCGGACACCGTTTTATGAGCTCTCTTCTGCAATTCCCAGATTTTCTTCCAGGAAAAAAAAAACAAAACAAAAAAAATAAGTGATGATAGAACTCACTTGGTGACAACTGCGCCCTTGGCGCATTTTTCGCGAAGTGACGATCCGACCGGAAACAGGAGATCGGGTGAGTGCAGAACGTCGACCAACACACTGCCTTCAGCCGAATGCAATGGCATCAAGTAGAATTTAAACTCGCCAATCATCATCTGAACATTTTTCAGTGACTGGACGATTTATAAGACCAAATGGACCACTTCTGTATGACAACACTAGCATGCGCTTATATTGCACAACCGCTAAAGGGATAAAAAGCTCTCAGCGTTGATAAATCTGAGGGATGAGGGATGCGCCATGCATTCGACTTCATTAAGTATCGTTGGAGATGAATGAATGCATATCTGGCCTTTACAATGACCCGTGGTGGTTCGCCGATGTGTCGAGCTAGTGCTGCTATCCTCCCAGACAAGTCTGGTACCAATTTTCCTACCCCGAAGGGATGGTTTTGTGAGCCATAGGCGCGGGGATCGATTCCACCTGTGTGCCGCAGTGGCGTCTTCAACAACTGCGTCACACGCGCCCTTCGCACAACAATCAGTGCAAAAAATAGAATATTAAACTCTACATCGTTGAAAATATCTTTAAAAAATCTTAAGATTTGCGAGCACTGGAATTTTGCCATTGCAATAAATAAACAGTGCAAATTATTGTCCGAAATGTACAAATTTTTGTCATTGTCACTGAGACTACATTTTATTTCAGCTTAGTTTGAAACGTGGAAATTGGAAAATCTGAAAATCGATATTGATTTTAAGTCACGTTGTAGAAAACTGAAGGACCAGATTATAAAAGAAAAGAGAGTGAGAAAAAAAACAGACGAACATCTCACATGATAGCAAGTGACGACATGCGCTACATTATCACATATTCCACGTTGATTGGGATAACCGGACATCACCAAGGAGTTCGCACGATTCCGCATGCTTAGCGTTTGCTGAGTCATTCACGTTTGATTTTCAAAATATTATAAGGTATTTAAACTAAAAAAACTGACCAAATATAGTGGCAAAGATTACTGTAGTAGCAAAAGCCTATTTTATAGGGCGATGGAATATACAGGAGATAAAGAGTAAAACATGGAGAGAAACTTTGTGGCAATGTGTACGGATATCGCAGTAGCTACGATCACTGGTAATCGTTCATGTTCAACGTACGCTACGGTAAAGCATGGAAAGTATATGAAGCAAGATTTTGAAATGTTAATATTTTGCTCACCTGTCCGATGAACCGGGCGGAATTAGCCGCGCACTGCCAACGTTGCTTCACAGTCGGTGCCGAGGTGAATGGCGGCAGTGCTATACTGGCTGGTAAAGCGATTTTGTTCTCTTCCGCTTAACATTTTCAAAAGTTTAAATAGTAAAAAAATTAGTGAAAATGATGAAAATTTCGATATAGAACCATAATTCTTAGAGTGATGACGACACTACCCATAGATTCTCTGCACGTGAAGGACACTGAGCGGTTAATTGAAGGGTTACATGGGACGTTCCTAGCATTTCGATAGAGTAAAAATAGTCTAACGGCTAGTATTTACCTCTTTTGAGATATACATAGATTTAAAGGATGGACTCCTTTTTCCACATAAATCTATGAAGGATAAGTCCAGCGGGCTACAAGTGGTTATTTCTGCGCGAAAACCACTGAAAATCGAGTGGAAAAGGGCGACGTTCCTTTGCATTCGTCAAGCGGTCATATTCGATTAGTGATCAACGTGAAAACCGCTGATGGAGGTGATTTTGTGCATCACTATTCTTAAACGGCTTCAGTTCCTCATCAGGGTTTTGTTAAGACAAGTTTTCACTGAAACAACATTCCAGGTTGCAAACCTACCCCATCTTCTTAGTCGCTTTATGCATTGATCGACTCGATACCAGTGCTTCGGTGATTGAGAGCGCTTTAGACTGCCTGCATGAAGCATGCACAAATGCTGCAGGAGAGCGCTGAACATCTTCTTGTGCGCCTGGAATTTGTACAACTATAAGATCCGAGAAAGTTGAGTTGATCCAGGAATGAATACACATTAATTAGACATTCCGAAGTTGAGAAAACACAGTTTTTTTAATACTGTTATGCTATGTGCTAGCTGATAATGATACCGACTGCAACAGGCTGGATTGTTCGGAGAAAAACAAACGATTATCAACGGACAATGAATACCAACAACAACCGTTATGTACGACAGAAGACTACCGAATAAGATTCTTCATTAGAGTGGTGCTCCACTGGTTTCAGTTTGGTGTCCACGAAGATTCACATCGTAGGGAGGAAGAACTATGGACAGTCGACGCACGGAACAGTCCGGCTTTGAGGGAGGTAATGGAGCCGAAACATTAGCCGAATAAAGGCTTTCATCAAATTCATGTTGGCTTATCAATGAAAGGGTGGATGTTCTCCAAAGTTTCTAAGAAAACAATGAATAATGACATCCTATTGAATAATCCTGAATTAGTATCTATGGGCTAGATGGAGCCAGACATTACTAATACACAACAATATGCATTTCGTTTTACTAATTTAGTGAAAAAGCGCAAAAATGAAGAGAATGCTGTTACAGTAACCAGACGTGCTTCAGAAGAAAGTGGAATGAAACCGAATCTCAGATGTTAAAGGACGAAGAACGTAGAAGTGCCGAAAAGTAAATCGAAGTGTAAGAAAATGTTAACAACTCTGCATTTTACTGCAATTATAACGAATGAATCAATAGCTTTAGAAAAAAAAACTTACGACCTCAAATGCTCAAGAACCTCAACTAATCGGCATGAATCCTGGACAGAAATCCAGAAAACACAACGATTCCTGTTCATCCGCATTTATCAGCATCACGCAGTAGTAGTTCGATTATTGAAATCGGCTTGGCTATCACCCAATGAATACTCGCCGCAATTTCAATTACGTCTTCATCAATGTCGATGGTTTGAAGGGAATGGCATATCACTTACATGGATGTCGACCTTGGCTTGTTCACTGTACGGCTTCTCGAAGAATCTCAATAGAATCTCAGTTACGGTCGAACAGACGTACTGTTCTAGCAGACCACAACTATTTGGTGATGCTGCCAGACCTTTTTCCAACTGAAATGCACTACTATAAACACTTACTTCCTCATGAATTGTCGTCACCAATACTATTTACTTTTATTAGCGCACAGATTTTTCTTTCTCATATTCATTACATACCTATAGCACTTCCAGTCCAACTCATTGTGGTTCAAGCAAAAATCATTAATTTAAGGAAGCTAGTGCAAACGAAGAATGCTCCTCATATTTAAATGTAATTGACTTTAAAAAAAGCTCATTTTGCACGTTTTCCACCAGTTTCACATTAGGTTTTTCAAGTGATAAAAGAGGGCGCAGTGGTGGTCGGAGGCGCCCTGCAACACACGAGTGGAATCGGCCTCCTCTCCCATGGTGCACCAAACCCTACATACTCCAGGAGGATCGGCACATTGGTACAAGACTTGTGTGGCAGGATAGTAGCACTGGCTCGATACATCGGTTGGCCACCGTGAGTCATTGTAAAGGCTAGGTAAAGTCATTGTAAAAATCACCTCCAAATGATGCTTAATGAAGTCGGATGCATATCGTACCCCACAGAGATTGATCGCGCTGAGAGCTTTATCTTTTTATCGTTTTAATGTTAGAAGTGTCGGATGAATGCGATGCTTCAGCTATCGTTGGATCGGCTTCATCTAATTAAAAAGTTCACGCGATCGACTTTCTACTAACCTCGACAATGATCAAATAATTCTTTATACTCTTTTTGAACAAACATGAGGTGTTATTTTAGCCTTTATTACTACAAAGCTGACGTTTCGGTGGTTTTCGCCTTCCTCAGAGCATGAAAAGGTCAAGTTCACCGCAATCTACCTTTCCAAACACCTCCATAATCAAAACAGAGAAAACTTCGCTTAGTTTGAAGTGTGTAATTGAAAGTTTTTCCTTCCGTTTCATGTCTCTCTGATATTTTCAGATGAAGTAAGCAAAGCTGTAGTAAAAGTACTAGTAAAGTGAGGGAAATGCTTGTACTTACCCTCTGGACATCCAACAGCATGTTATGTAACAATGAATCCACATATTCGGGTTTATAAGCGTCCTTCATCTCGGCATCTGTGTCAATGTAACAGTGAAGAAGAAATTGAAAATAGGCGATTTTAACCTGAAATCACACATCTTTCGTAAACTCTATGCACCTTATCCTCTGATTTTCTCTTAAACAACTTTAGTGATTCATTCTTCTCTCCTTTACTTTTGTTTTCTTTATACTATAGCTGCTTCTCCAAAGTGTTCCTCTTTCAGTGAAGAGCTTTCCAGACATTAGTTACTTTCTAAAGAATAACGAAGGAAATTAACGAAAAACGACTGGGGCATAGTTTACCAAACATTTCCCATTGTTTTTCAAAGTCCAGTTTATTATGATTTTTCAACTAAACATGCTCATAAAAAAACATTTTCGCAAAAATCATGAGCAATATCCCTTGCTTCTTTCCGCACTCATTAGCTCTATCTATACGGAGAGAAAAGATTCATAAATCGTAAACATGACAGAGGTCCACAAAAGAATAAATGTGTGGCTTTTTACAGTACCATCATTAACTAACTGTCGATTTGAATCAACGCTTACTTCTACTAGACATGATTGTGACGTGACAACTCGTACTATGTGATCCATCGGAATCTCGGAAGCGCACTTCAGTTCGGTACTACCATTTTTACCACGAGTACACATCGCAAGTAATCTGATTTAGGAATGTTACCGTAGTGGATCTAGCAAGAAAAGGGGAACACATTACCTAACTAATTCTATGTGATATTTGAGAGGATGCGTATTATCGAGATAGGATGACGCTTGTTGCATCATCTGTTCGAGTTGTTCGAATGAGGCATTGTCAACATACAGAGCTCGTACTTCATCTGATGCCGCACAAATCTTAACCACACACACTAAAACTCGTTATTCGGATTTCTCTTCACTGCGAAATGCCAGGAAAATGTCTTTGATCTCATTTTGTTTTGCAAAAATCACTACGGTAGCAAAAATGCACTGATATTCACGAATCGCGCTGAAAATAAAGTATAGAGATACATAACAGAGTTGGGAAGCTTCTAGAAGAAATCTTTCTCTTAATTTCGTAAAATTCCTACTTCCGTGGCAACTTTATCCTGAGTGGTCTCGACCTCTTTATCGTGGATACAAACGAGCGACTGAAGAAGTTCTAGGAATACCGCATTACGAGACTGAAACAAATCTTCATTATTCATTCAAGAAACATTGAAGTAAACTTTATGTCAGACTAAAAATCAATGCTATAAAGATGAAACTCCTTTTAGAAAGGTGAAGCGTATATTTTTTTCAAAGTTTTTTTCTACTTCTAGTTGGGTAGTAATCCAAGGTACGTAGCAATGGAAACATGAAACGACTGGGATACTAATAGGTATCGATTGGAGAAGCTGAATTGATTGAGAGTTGTAAAAATCGTGAAAAACGATCACTAACCTTGTGTTCAATAAGACTGACGATGTGAGCGATAAGATCCTCGGAGACGTTTGCAGCCAACTCGCGATTGTTTCGGAATATTGCAACCAATGTTGCAGCCTCTTCGACCTTATTCGTTAAGAATTCAAAATGGCATATTTGCACTATTTTTATTGGCACCATTATTAAAATGTGAATAGAAGGTGTTACGAATGCGACTAATTCCAAATTCGCTTGGTGACTGCTGCCGGATAGCCCTAATTTTTCGCGAGGTGTCGTACGCGCCACAAATTTCGTCAGATAAAGCTTTTTGCATTTTTCCAGAGGTATAGAAAGGAGTTCTTAAAGGGGAACGTCTTGAACAAAACCTATTACAGAAGAGCTAACGAATAAATACAATAAAAACCCAGAAACAAGCTGTTTGTGGCAAATTTAATAAAAGGACAAAGTACACACTGAAATCAATGCATTCCGTCCACTTTAACTACCTAATTTTTAAGTGATTTTAATTTAGAGGCCAATTTTTGTGTGTTTAGAACGGAAAAAAAACTTAATAAAAACATGAATGAAGAAAAAATGATTAATAAACACAAACAAAGACTACGGCATGAATGCAGACAACAAGCGAAAGATCCGACATACCGTTTCCACTCTGAGCGTTCCCTCTTTGGCGTCTTTTTCAATGGAGATGTATTTATGTAGACGACTTTGATTCTCCTTGTTCCCTTTGCAGAAACTGCGAAGAAATTCATGCGAAAGAGTGATAAGACGTGGCATTTCGGTGTCATTCTTCTGTGAATCGTATAGAGTACACGACTTTCTTCATGTTGTATACTTTTTGCTCTGCTTCATATTCTACTAGAATGCATTGGTAAAAATTTGTGAACCTTGTCGTATGGAATGCTTAGAAATTCCAGAACCACTTCATAGACCCGCATGTTCTTCAGAAGTTGTTGATTCATAATATCCGGCCGGTCTTTCTTGTAGCATAACTTCTTCAAGCGAACCAATATCTGTTTAGAAACAAAGTTGAAAAATACTGGGCAAAAATGGGATCTGGATGCTTAAATTGAACCTGTCTGATCAACGGATAGGCGATTAACGGTGTTCGATCGTTGAGTTCTTGTAGAGCGGCATTAGCCAGGTTACGATTTTCGCTGATGAGTAGCTGCAAGGTTCAGTGAGCATCAGTTTTCATAACGTCAATGAAGCTGAGATGTTTACAAAATTCCGGACCGCAGGTGTATGCGGTGGGAAACGAACGTGCTATTGTCCTTTCCGGTGAGTTACTCAGTTTATAAAGTCATATAAATAAATAGTTGATAAGCAGGCGAAACGAAAGACAAGTATGCTGCGGTGGTGAGCGTGCTAGTCCTCGCAAAGAGTAATGGCGCGTTCGTTCTCTAACGCAGAAACCTGCGACCCGAAATTTTCCAAATATCTCAGCATCATTGACGTTATATTTAGCAATACATCCTGCCGTTAAAAGAGTAGGCAGTAAATAATAAGTTGAAATTGTGATTATAACTGCAGCCTCAGCTTAACTGGGTTCGTTACCGATTTGGTCTCTCCGGATCAATCCCGTTGACGTGTGACTGCTGATGGCAAAAAGATCAATAAAACTAGTTGAGAGACAGGCGAAACGAAGGACCCACATGGTGAGGTGGTGAACGCGTTACTCCCCGAAAAGGGCAATAGCGCGTTCGTTCCCCACCGCAGACACCTACGTTCCAGAGTTTTCCAAATATCTCAGCATTATTGACGTAATATTTCGCAATACATCCTGCCGTTAAAAAAGACTAGTCAGTAAATAATAAGTTAAAATCAATTTTTAATTAGTTATGAATTCTATTAACTTTGACAACTGTTTTAAAATAATGCACTAATATGTAAAACGAAGCAAACTCCGTTGGGTGAAGTTTTGACTGTAGGTGTAATTGCTCAAAAGCTCTTCATGCAAACGCCTTGTACCTTGTCGTTATCGATTATTTTGTTGATTTACCCGATTTTCCTTAGTATGGATAGTTTGAAGGACTGGATCGTAAAAGAACAATGCTTAAGAAGGTGTTCAATATTTATAACCAGTCTTTGAGCCACTCCTTTTGCTAATGCCAGTTTTAAAAACGCAAATACTTAAAGTGTATTATTTAAAAGGAGGCTTGCAGTCCAATTAAAAAAATCAATCGTCTGTTGTGTTCGTCTTTAACCAGAGATTTGTTCCAATATACAACGAGACAACAAGGTCATAAAGGAGCCGAGGAGAGTTCGTTAAGTGGAGCGGCGTCTAGACAACTCGTCCATCATGGTCGCAACCGACCGTAGTCGAGTTACTAGATTTCGACATTCCAAAAACCATGTAGTGAAAAGTTCTAATTAACTTCCAAACATCACCTAATGTTCGTGAAACCGAACTCCCTCGTAAAGTACTGAATTAAAACAAAATAAAAGAAATTTAACAGATTTTAAAGTGGTGACGTAATAAATCGGACGCTATCTGTTGTACTGTAATAAATGCCGTGTAAATACTTTGGCTAATGTGTCATGTTTTAGTAGCAATTGAGGATCTAAAACAGTATCATTCTTTATTATTATTTATATTTTACAATATTATTTTTTCACCTCTCAATGGTTTAACGCCTCATCGTGGCTGGGTGGTGTTCCTGGCTGTCGGACTGTGATGTACAGCGATGAAATTCGTCTTCCCGGCAGGGTCTCCCAAGAGAAGGACGAGTCAAGCGTTTTCATCAAAAAGCGTAGCTAAGAGTAAAGCAATACCAGGATCCACCACCGTCCTGGTATCAAAGTGGCATGGTGGTAAATCTCCCTCTGACCCACATGGGCTGCGACTGCCTGTCGTAGTGACGACCTGGGGCGCACTTTTGCCAGGCTGTCTTTGGGATTCCAGGTAGCCACAATGGCTTAGCCAGCAAATTCCCAGAAAGTGGTGATTATGCTAGGGATCGCACAACTGGTGAGGACGAGCCGTTAAAGTATCAAGTAAGTAAGAAAGTATTTCTTCATATTTACGTTAATTATTGTTCATATTAAAGTTCATCAAAGTCAAAGTCAATAGGTGATAGAGGTGATTGAAGTTCATACTATTATTATTTATAATATTTATATATTTAATATTTTCGTCTCAAACTTCATTTCTTTAAGACGTTATTTCTTCATACTTTTCATTTGTCAAGGATATATTATCCTATATTCTGTCTTCTCATGGTGTTCAAGATCATTGATTACACTTAAACATACTTGAATTTGGAGCTGAGGGCCTACAAGTGAGCGCCTCCGCGCTAAATATTATGTATTTGTTCTAAGATTATTTTCCAGCTGTTTAAGAATATGAAACAGAGTTCACCGCTAAGGCAAAGGCAGATATTCCCTTGACTCTAAATCATAGAAGTTTCCGTTTCTTTTATTTGCATGTTCAAAATGATCTCCAGTAACAAAAACTAACCAGTACTATCGTATTTTCACCGAGCAAGAATCGATACCTGATTAAGAAGACGTAGGCAGTCTTTACGAGAATTCGAGTAGTGTTCGTCAATGATGTCAATGATACTTCTCAGTATATCTTCAGATGTGAAACCTTTCGACGTAAACAGTAAATGTTCCTCGAAATCCATCTTCGTTCTAAAGCATCATTGTAAATCCTTAGGATATCATCACTTCACTAATGATTCATATTGTAGCGTCCACTTCCAACGATACTTAATGAAATCGAATGCATTGTACATTCCTCAGGGATTGAACAACGCCCAGAGCTTTATCCTTCATCCTTTATTGCCGCGTTCGATCCGTTAATCAGTTCACATCTTGGTTCCAAGCTTCCATGTGAACCATTTACTTATCACAACCAACATCAAATGCGTGAAATCACGTCCGCAGTAAAAAAAAAACCTCTGCTGCGGTTTTACTTCACAAAACTTGGACGACACCGAATTCTCTTTCGATAGATCGCCAGTTAAACTCCATGAGGAAAATGGATATAGCAGAATTAATTCCCGAAATTAACCAGAATATCAAAGAGTTAATGTAGGTTTTGTGTACTCACATCTTATCCTCCTTTTCATGATCTTTGCTGTCGATTGAATGGTGACGTTCGCCATGAACCCACAACTCGGATTTCTCTGTGAGATTCTTAAGAATGAACAGGTCACGATCGATAAGCCGATAATTCTCCACATCATCAGACGACACTAGCAGTTGAACCTGAAGCTAAGAAAAGAACACGATATGTTTTTATAAATGAAAGCAAAAAAGCTGTAAACTTCTTTCTCATCAACCAGTTTTCTTTGGGGTTCGCCTCGAAAAAGCGATTTTTTTTTCATCTATACATCATCTCTCTTTCTTTTTAAGACTCTCATTATTATCTTCGAAATCATAGAGACTTTGTCTTACTTGTCATTCATTCCTCGCCTCTCTCTAGAGTATCTATTTTTCTTTTCTTTTCTCCCCCATTTTTCTCAAAACGTCGAAGAAAAGGAATTGTAGATTGATAAATCATATGGGACTTTATGATTGTCGATTATGGTGAATCATTTCACTTAAAGACAGTCTGAGTATGATTGTCGATTATGGTGAATCATTTCACTTAAAGACAGTCTGAGTCAAACGAAGTGATGAGCATAGAAAGATTACGTTTTGTGATAAAGGATACGACCTGTTTCAAATCCTCAAGAAGTTCTTGATATTGAGTGAAATGCCGGAACAACACTTTTAAGGCGATACTGGTAAGTGGTGGATAGTCGGACATGGTCATCTGAAGTGGATTCGATCATGTATCGTTTGAGTCTTTTAGAAAAAAAAAAACAAAAATGATACAAGAGTAGTTCTGTTGGGAAATTTTGTTCGATACATCCATATTCACCTCCACAAAAGTCTGCCTATATCTTGAAAACAAAAACTATCCGAACACCATTCGACCATTCGAAATTCGTTTAGATTTCCATTTTTGTGAAGACACCCTCTTGTCATCTCTGTGTTTCAAATCCGGTATAAGATGGGGTTCGGAAATGATGGAGAACGTTTCTGATACTATCGGTTGTTTTAGGATCATATTTTAGACTACTGAAGAATAACCGCAATGATGCTGAGATATTTGCAAAACTTTGGACCGCAGGTGTCTGCAGTGGGGAACTAACGCGCTATTGTCCTTTCCGGGGAGTAACGCCTTCACCACCACACTATGCAACGAGTGATTGCTGATGGCAGCTAGACGTCCATTGCAACATGCATTGGTTCTGTTGTTCGATACGGCGCCGTGGCTCAACAAGACTTCCATCTTCCCCTGGTCGGCTATCAGACTTGTCTATCAGGGTAGGGACATTTTAACGTGGTTAATAACCGTAATACTCACCTAGCTATCAAAGTACATTCCAGCCCATCTAACGAACACCCAAATGTACTGGATCGTCCATGTAACGCGCAACCCAACAATGCGTACGTGATGGAGTCCTTCGACATCACGCCCTCTATAGAAACGTGTCGAATGACTCCGCTATGCAAGCAATTCACGAGCTCCTTATACAACATGAAAGAGCAATAAACATGTATAGCTTCTCGATTCAGCAATTGATGACACTCTTAAAGGAGTGCCTAAACTGCTCAATCTTCAGATGGTCCGTGAGGCATTACGCACAAATGAGAGGGTTGGTAATGGGACAGCGACTGGCACCAAGCCTTGCCAATGCATACATGTCTAAGATGGAAGCACCAGTGATCGACCTCGGGCCGTTACTCTACTGTAGATAAATAGAAGACTGCTTGATCATTTGTTCAACACAAGAGGAAATTGACAAATATTTCGAGTTGTTGAACGAACAGTCAGAGTAAAATAAATTCACTCGAGAGAAACCACGAGAAAACTGGCTTCCATTTCTGAATGTGCAAATTAACCTATCAGAAAAAGGCTAATATCTTGGTTCATTACCTCTCCTCTCACCCCTCTCACACGAAAAGGGCGTTTGTGAGAAACATGTTTCGAACAGCTACCAACGTGTGCACGGGAAAAGAACAGAGAGAGGAGTTGCGGAACTTGGCGCGCCAAATAGCCATTTTCAATGGCTGCGAAACTGTAGCTCGGGATAGGTGTTGAGAAAATTACAGGCCTCCATACAACAACTCTAGCGATAAAAAGGTCCCGTTTTTCCTACCCTTCATCTCAAATGATGTAAGCGCAGCTATAAAACGTTGCTTAAGAAGGATGGGTCTAGAGAATTCGGTAACGATAACTGAAATGCTACCGAGTAACCTAAGACATCTGCTAGTTCGCAACCACCTACACGACCGTCTAGGTGCAAAGCAAAATTGCACAATTTGCCCCAATAGTAGAGACGGTGACTGCATGAGTTCGGGTACAGTCTATCTGATCTCTTGTAAAGTGTGCGGAGACGAATACGTTGGCGAAATGGGTAGACCACTCTGGATCCGTATAAAAGAACACCTAGTCGGCAAACGTAAACCAAATACCCCACTAGGCACGCATAGGACGCAGAGACATAACGGAGAAGATTTTGAAGTAGTGGTTACGATCCTCGCGCAAGAATCGAGAACACAAACGCGTAAAATTCTCGAGGCATTCTGGATTAATTCCAAGAATCCGAAAGTGAACCGCAGAGAGGAATGCCTCATTATCACGCGTGATATTGGGCAGTATATAAGACTGCTATTTTGATGGGACGGGCACATTACGTTTCCATGTGAACACTGCGCGGTTGGTCTCCACATAACATATTAAGTAGAAGGCTCATAGAAAGCGGTGAGTATGCAAAGACTCTGTGTTCAATGTGATTGAAATTTTGGTTTAGCATTTTCTCTGTTTGGTTATGGAGGTGTTTGGCCATGTAGATTGCAGTCAAATTGACCTTTCCAGGCTCTAAGGAAGGCAAAATCCGCCGAAACGTCAGCTTGTACGTAAATAAAGAAATAAAATAACACCTCGTGTTTACTAAGCCGAAGTGAAAAGATTTATATGATGTTTGTTCGTCATAAAACTAGTGAATTATTGGTCAATACCGAGGCTAAAAGAAAGTTGGTTCCAGGAGTTATCTGATACTTCAGTTGGTCACTGCAAGGCATTGTATAGGACAGATACTCATTCAATCACCTACACAAGATTTGATGAAACTGACTTGATAGCGCATCCCTTAGAGAATGAAGCAAGCGAGGAAAGCTTTAATCTTTTTATCCAAATTCCAGTAGTGATACCTGCATAAGAATCGCCAACAGTAACTGTCCATCACTGCAATCAAGATGAAGTTCATGACCACATTTGGACTGGTAGATGGTCTCGTAGAGTTCATGTGCCATCCTCTCATTAATGTCTGAATGAGGGTTGTATGTCAATCATAAATTATACACATGAATAGGTAAGACTTAAAATTATGTGCTAAATAAAATTATGTACTTGCTGTACGACTCAGAACGCCGTTTTCATCACACGGAAAATTCTTCTTGAACCACGATAGTGCCATGGTGATACGGTAGTCACGACGTACGTCCATCACAAACTGAAACGGCATGTTTTCTTCAAAGCTCGGTTGAAGTTTTAGGTCATTCACATAAACCTTATCGGCTTTTTGTCTTATCTATTGTTTCAATGTGTGTAGTGAAGTGGAAGGAGGGGCCTTCGGATTAACAGTAGTCATTAGTGCAGCCCTCTGTCTCGGGTTAGTCAACGCCATTCTCTCCGCGGTTGGTAAATTAGTAGAGTTGTCTAATAAAATAAAAACATTGCGTTGGTAGAGCGGTAGCCGTCCAAGATGACACATCTGTCAAATATGCATTCAACCACTTCTGTGGCGCTACGAATGGAATCAATTGCATTGCGCGTCTCTGAGGAACTGGTCAAAGCTGAACGCTAGGTACTTTGTATTCCATTTCTATCATAATTTCGTTTATTAGAATGTCAAAAACCATAAATTATCCAAAAGAAAAAACTGTATAAGTGAAACAGATAGCTATTATAAGAGGAGAATGAGTGATTTGGTGCTGATGCGCCATGTACTTCATTCGTAGCATCCTAGAACTGATTGAACGATTCTACTGTCAATCATGCTAAGATATTTGCAAAACTCCAGACCGCAGGTGTCTGCTGTGGAGAACGAACGTGCTATTGTCCTTTCCGGGTATTAACATGTTCACAAGCACACCATGCGAGTCCTTCGTTCTACTGTCTTCATTTCTAGGTAATCCCTAGGAACAGACGATCTGTTTCAATGTGTGTTACAGGGAGAAATCAGGAATATTTACTTATCATTTGGAATCGGATACTCGATTCATAGTCACCACTAAATCTAACCTGGAGAATTTCAGCAACAGTAAGCTTCGTCTTCACCAATAATTGCCGGCTTTCTTTAGCTTGTCCACTGTCCTCAATGTTGCTCTTCTCAGAATTTCTCATAATCGGTCCATCACATAATTTTCTCGATCCGCTACCTATCATCGATTGTGTGACACGATGTATCATGGACATTCCCTGCGACACACTGTGAGCTAAAAAAACTTTTCATTTATTGGTTAAGTGTCCCACAAGTACTGCCTCTTTGACAGAAGTAACTCACCAGTTTGTGGGCTGTAAGGACTGTTATCAACGATATTCAGCAAATTCTCAGTGAGCGTAAGCAAGTTATCAAACATGTAGTAGCCGAACTGAGCCAGTGCTTTCGCCAGAGTTACCATCTTTAATTATTGAGATTTCAAGCATGTGAAGGAATACTTGCACAAGTGTTCATTTCGAATGATGGAAATGGCACACTGTGAAATTAACTCGTTAAAAAATAAGACACGATTGTTGCGCAACTAAATTATCCCTCATCGTGCCGCTAGTCGATTCATCGAAAAAAGAAGCTTAGGGGGTTTTTTGTCTAATTGCAGGTTATAAAAGGATAAAGGATAAAGCTCTCGGCATTGATCAATCCCTGAGGGATTCGCCATGCATTCGACTTCATTAAGTATCGTTGGAGGTGACTGAACGCACATCTGGCCTTTACAATGACTCGCGGTGGCCTAACGATCTATCGAACTAGTGCTGCTATCCTCCCAGACAAGTCTGGTAGCAATTTGCCCACCCCGGAGGGATGCAAGGCTTGGTGAGCCATGGACGCAGGGATCGGTCTCCAACCACTGCGACACACGCGCCTTTATTGCAGGTATTAATTGCAGGTTATACCCAATTTTATTTTATACATAACGTCTCTTCCAATACCAGGATCCACCACCGACTTTGTATCAAAGTCGCATGGTGATAAATCTCCCTCTGATCCACAAGGGCTGCGGCTGCCTATGGTGGTGAAGACCTAGGGCAGACTTTGGCCAGGCCTCGTGATTCCAGGGAACCACAATGGCTTAACCAGCAAATCTCCGAAAAACGGTGATTGTGCTGGGGCCCGTACACCCAGTGATGACGGGCCGTTCAAGTACCAAGTACCAAGTGTATAACGTCTATTATAGCTTCTTGTTATTTCATTGTTCTCTCATATTTCTGCCACTGCATGAAAACAGTGAAAAATTTCTTAGGTAAGAATATTATTATAGCAAAATAAATATTTAGAAGCGAAAAGCGAACATAAATAAACAATAGCCTACTTCATACGTCAGCTTATTGTTGGCAACACTTGCTGCATCGTTTTTTAGTATGGGTTCTGAAGGACGGCTGTGACGAAGCGAGTTCAGATAATTTTCTACCGTATTCAGTACCTAGAAAAACACTGGAATAAGTTGATATAGAAAATGTCACGTGCAACCCTCAAGGTGTCCCAAAAACGACGCATTAATAAATTAGAATACACCGATGACAGCTACTAGCAAGGGTACAAGTAGAAACACTGGAACATTTATTTATATGAACTTGTAAACTGATCTTTCTGAGCTAATGCGAAGTTGGAATAGATTTTCGTTGTCGTTGTCGTTATTGTTGGTGTCGTTGGTCGATGGCTGACGTTTCGGCGATTTTGCCTTCCTCAGAGCCGTGATGTTACGAGTGGGACTCCACTCAGCCATCCACCAACAACACCAACAACAACACCAACAACAACGAAGACCTATACCAACCTCACATTAGCTAAAGAAGATCAGTTTATAAGATCATATAAATAAATATATCAACTATCTATGCCGAGGTTTATAGAAAGTCGGTCCTTTGAGTTATTAAAACATTGAAACACTCATCGTATTACTTATTAAAAGTTGTTAAAACAAAACAACTTGTGAAAGAAAATAAAGGACATACATCAGTTGCGAACTGATCCCCGACACGAGCACGGCCACCGTCACTATAACCTTCCAACGACGTGATCTTGTAACTGAAGCTGATTTCGAGTATTTGAAGGACATACATCAGTTGCGAACTGATCCCCGACGCGAGCACGGCCACCGTCACTATAACCTTCCAACGACGTGATCTTGTAACTGAAGCTGATTTCGAGTATTTTACCGCATCTTTACCCAAAAAAAGAAAATTTTCTTGCGAAAATTGACCCACGATTGCAATTTGACTTCAACAGGAATATCAGTCCATAGTCGAGCATGTCTGATAGCATTCAACGGACTTCCGCGAACGACGTGCAAATGCAACATGAGACGAGCGAACGACGCTCGTACTTCACACGGAAGTCGTGCATCAGACATGCATCTGAAGAAGAAGATAATACCATAGTTCGAAAGGATCAAGAATAATTTGGTAGTTAAAAATTGAGTTAAAAACTGACTTAAGAACCAAGTCAGCCGGCAACTGCTGTGAGATGTTCAACAGCTTACGCTCAGGTGGTGGATCTATTGCTAGGTACTGCTGTTCTTGACACATCTGAGCCAACAAATCTAGCTGATGCCTGTAACACTGCGAACGCTTTAAGAACAAACAATACCAGGTCATTCGTCAATAGCATTACAATCGACAACATGTTATGCGATAAGCTTTCGTCTCATAATACTGATCTTGCCATTTCAATGGGCCGTACCAAAATTTTCAGATTTCTAACATTGAAACCAATGATAAGCAATCTTTTATCAACTTCGAACCGCAGATGTCTGCGGCCGAAAACGAACGTGTTATTACCCTTTCTGGGGGCTAACGCGTTCACCATACGGGTCCTTCGTTTCGCCTCTCTCAGTTAGTTCTATCGATCAGCGCCATCAGCTGTCATCCGTAAAATTTTTATTGGATATCAGTTTAAAGGGCGCGAGTGGTTGGAGACGCCACTGCGACACACACGTGAGATCGATTCTCGCTCACTATGCCCTCCATCCGTCCGGGGTCGGCGAATTGGTACCAGACTTGTCCAGGAGGATAGCAGCACTGGCTCAATACACCGGTGGGCCACCGCGAGTCATTGTAAAGGTCAGATATGCATTTAATCACCTCCAATGATACTTAATGAAGTCGAATGCATGGCGCATCCCTCAGGTATTGATCAACTCCGAGTGCTTCATCCTTTATTTTTTATCAATTTGAGTTGGTAGCCTATATCTAGTTGCAAAGGCGTTCAGTTCCAATAAATCTCCGAAAAAAGTGTCCTGCATTCTACCTCATTCGAAGTTCTGTAGAAGTGACTGAATTGACTGTTAGCCTACATAGTGAATTCCGATGGACTTCTGATAAATTGAGCCAGGGTTCTTTATGGCAATCCAGAAACGTCTGGCGC
>MQTX01000046.1:1139182-1182079 GCA_009735665.1 Angiostrongylus cantonensis
CCCTGCATTCTACCCCATTCGAAGTTCTGTAGAAGTGACTGAATTGACTGTCAGCCTACATAGTGAATTCCGATGGACTTCTAATAAATTGAGCCAGGGTTCTTTATGGCAATCCAGAAACGTCTGGCGCTAATTTGCTGACCTCGGAGAAATGGAAGCTTTTGCTGGGCAAGGGCGCGGTATGAACCAGCGACTTAGAATGCATTGCAGGGTAATTCTAACCACTGCGGTACACACACCTCTAGGAAGCTGTAAAAAAATGATAAATACAAGCTCGTGAGAAGACTGGCAATAGTTGGAGACACTGAGCCACAACAACGAGATACAATTTTTCAAATGCCATACTGTATTACGTTCAAAAATACTTATGCTGTTTTCAGTCGTCAAATATGTTTTGAAACCAGCGGAACCTATACACTTTCATTCTATGAAGCGATTTTTAAAGGGGTGAAAATCGTCCTGTCCAATTTTGACGCATTAGCAAGTTTTCAAGATAGGTAAATTAAACAACACTTTTAAGCCTAGCCCTTTCTCAGGATTCAAGTACTTCGTCAACAAAATGTTATAAAGTGTTGCTGCATACGATTTTTTTTCTACTGAAGTAACGTATTCCCAGCTCGTTTTCAGCTCTACGACTTGATTGGTGGCAGAAATCGTTGCCGTTCTAGAGGAATCTCAGTCGCACAGCAACACTCTTTCCTCCGACCTGTAGAGATTACCTCTGGTAGAGACTACGGAAAGGCTTAGGTGGCTGACTTACGGTTCCACATAAAAACCATACTTTTCCAATATTTAATAAGCTGTGAGTAGAGAACACGAAAGATTATCAAGTTAAAGCCAAACGCAGACCGAAAACCGATCACATTCTTGGATGACGGCTGCAAGACGACGAAGTAGTGGTGTGCAATTTTTTCCCAGAAGAGCTTTTTAAACAAGTTAATTGTCTAAGGGAGGAATAGCACAGTGGTATGATGCCCGTCATCGCGAACGTGATGCTAGTTCGATTCCGCTTCAGGCCGATTAAGGCTCTCATCTCTCCGAGGTCGAAAAATTGGTACCGGACTTGTCTGCGAAAAAAATCACTCTCTACAGTCCAGTTGGGAACGCTTTAATCCGGCATCTCAGAACTCCAGGGAGAATTGCTCGACTAGCATTCAACAACATTCAAGATGAAGTAAAAATCCTGAAGCAGTAGCCGAATCCACATGTAAAGTTGAAAGATCTTCGTGGGCGATGGATGCGAGAAAACGAATCGAATGTGAAAAGTGCTGGCATCCGCACAGCAGACATGAAGGCGGATTATATGAAATAAAAAAAGACTGTCGGATTGAGTTTTTCACCAAGTTATTCAATTGGAGTTTCGGGCTCTTTCAAAAAGAAAGTTAACATCTTCCGATGTTGAACATTATACCATGGAGGGAATAAAATTCTACTACTCGCCTATAGTAGTCAAGAAACTCGGCATCATTTGTGTCCTCCTTTGCGCTCTCAGCTAGTTCCACCAGACTTCGAAGTCGTTGATCTATCCAGCCAATATGAACTTCATCATTAACCTGAATACAATGTATACGATTGACATCTTAAGAACTGAATTTTACCTAACCTTACAGTAAATAATTAATATTTTCGTCAAATAAACCTATAAAATTAATATAAATATCTTATTAATGCCCCATAGAGATAATTCCAAGTCTTCTACTCTAGGACACCGCGAACACATCAAACACAATCGATTGAGGCTTTAACACGAGAATAAAAGACTGTTACGAAATGTTCCTTGGTAGAAACAATGATTGAAAAATGAAGAACAAGAGCTGACGAATGATTGATGCAGAAAGGGAAAAGAATAGATGAAATCAGGAAAACATAAAGAAAGCAACTCTGACCAGCTTCGTTTCCATAAGGATATCACGATGTTTTTCACTAAGCACTGAGTTGCAAATCAGCTCTTGTACTTTCTTATTCGCTTCACCACGACATACACAAAGATCGGCCAGATAGTCCAGAAACCTGTAATCCTTTACGATTACGATCTGAAAGAATTTCACATACCGTAGTACAAAAAACACTGAAGGCGTTTGTTCGCAGAATCCCGAGGTTGTTACATCAAATTCACCGACACGAATTTAGTAGCTTTGAGATCTCACACAAGCGCTTGTTTTCCATAGGATTACCGTTACGCCTCTACTTCATGCACACAGAACAACAGCTAATTCCCCTCACTATAGAACCTTTACCTATAGAAATACGTCGATAGATAAAAAAAAGCACATAACAAAAAAGAGACTGATGTTGAAATAGAAAATTCTCGAACGCGCTTGGATTTCTGAGAGAATTCCTGGTTGGTTCACATTATCGGACGTTCGTAGAACGTGAAGTTTCTTTCTATTTACGTTGTAAAAGTTATCGAATTCGATCGATAATCATAAGATTCCATTGAAATTTATAGTCGTACACAACCACCAAATGACACCATGTTTGCTTACCGTTAGATACGAACGATGATAACGAAAAGCGAATGCCTGTAAGGAATGAAAAATCCATTCAGAAATGAAGAACGAGATTTACGGTCATTATAATGAACCAAGTCACAGTAGGAATGAATGTTCTACTTTGCTCGAATGTCCATCTAGAATGATCCACTTACTTTCCGTGTCGGTTGTTACGAACAAGTTCGACGAAACGTTCCACATGTGGAGTCTTCACATATTTCTCAAGAAGTTTCGGATTATTATGCAATACGGCCGTCATTGTGTCTTCAGCAAGCAAATCATGACCAATTTGTTCCTGAATGACGAACAGTTTACATCCATTTGATGAAATTCCAGCAGGAAAACCATTCACTACTCATATAAAACCCACCTGAATCTGACCAAACTTCTCCGCCAGAAACTCCTGATTTTTGCGATAGCTTACTTGAGAATATCTAAACATCGTGCGTTTTTTGAAGTGTATCCGTTACCCAACATCACTTAGGTGCTTCTGACCTTAGTAAACTATAGCAGAGCTGGAACATAGTCTTAAACACTTCGTTACGTCCCTCACTTAGATCCGATAACGAGCTGAGGAGTGGACCAATTTCCGTGACCCCTTGTCGTGGCATGAAAGGTGCTTTGAGAAGTTGAAAAACCTGAACAATAACCAAAGAAGCTAAGACGTAAATAAAAATGCGCAAGAACCACAGCATCATAGAAAACCATGGCCATCTGATCAAACAAACATGTTGTGTTCCAAAGCGTCTCACTGTAGAAATGAGTTAATGTAAATGATCTCGCTTTCCGTGTCGGCAAATAAAAAGCAGTAGGAAAAAGAGTAAAAAAGGGGAAAATGTTCAAAAACACCGGGTAGAATACTAAGAAGCCAACCTGGTCAAGGACTTCTTGTTCCCTCAGTAATTTCTGTCGGTCACGTGATGGCGTGAAATCGTTGATTTGTAGCGGATCCATCATGTGATTTTTGGTGTTCGTTACAAAGTAGATGCATTCAGTGAGTAGTTGAATTGTAACGCTGAAATTATACTCGAACATAAAAAATGTCGGCAAATAAAAAGCAGTAGGAAAAAGAGTAAAAAAGGGAAAAATGTTCAAAAACACCGGGTAGAATACTAAGAAGCCAACCTGGTCAAGGACTTCTTGTTCCCTCAGTAATTTCTGTCGGTCACGTGATGGCGTGAAATCGTTGATTTGTAGCGGATCCATCATGTGATTTTTGGTGTTCGTTACAAAGTAGATGCATTCAGTGAGTAGTTGAATTGTAACGCTGAAATTATACTCGAACATAAAAAGGGACTAGAACGCTGGAAACCAAAGAACAATCACAGAAGAACGACAGACATAAAGAACCATGGAAAAGTACGGAGTTTGAAAAGCGTAGATAAATGGAAGGACGAGTAGATGAATGCATGAGTGAGTGGATGAATAAGTCAATGAACGAAAGGATACATGAGTGAATATATGCATAAAGGAATAAGTAAATCACAGGTGAATGGATGAAAGAATCAAATGGCAAACAAATGAATGAATAAAGGCTTTATTGAACTGCGATGCTGAAACGAAGGGCGCGTGTGGTGCAGTGGTCGGTGGCGCATGCAATATTCGTGGGATCGATTCTGCCGCCCTAGGCTCACCGCACCAAGCTTTCTACCCCTCCGGCGTCGATAAATTGATACCAGACTTGTCTCGGAGGATAGCAGCACTGGCTTGATACATCGGTAGGCCGCCATGATTCATTGGAAAGGCCAGATATGCATTCAATCATCTCCAAAACGATGCTTAATGAAGTCGAGTGCATGGGGCATCCATAAGAGATTGATCAACGTCGAGAGCTCTATCATTTTACCCTTTTATGTTAACACAAGGCTGCGAAAAAAGGCTTATTCGGCGAACGCTTAGAAGTCTTCATTTCTTGGCCAGAGTCGATGATCTACAGAGTGGTCGCCCTCGATAATTAATGTCAATTACCCGGCAACCATCGGACAACCACATCGTATGGACGACCCACATGTGGAACATCGACTCGGATCAATCCGGGTCTAAATAAAACGAAGATGTCCGAACGCTAGCCGAATAAACTTTTTCTTTATTAACTTCGTGCTAGCTTAACAATTCAAGAAGGAATTGATTATTAATGCCGGGGTTGAATGACTATCGGCTTTAAAAAAATAAGCAAAGAGATGGGAATGATGAATGGATGAACGAATGAATT
The DNA here is from genome assembly GCA_009735665.1 of Angiostrongylus cantonensis. Taxonomy (NCBI): domain Eukaryota; kingdom Metazoa; phylum Nematoda; class Chromadorea; order Rhabditida; family Metastrongylidae; genus Angiostrongylus; species Angiostrongylus cantonensis. Next base: position 1,143,887 of record MQTX01000046.1, read on the forward strand.
TTATTGATCGGTGCGGATTACTGCCTCAATCGACCTACTTGATCGCCTCCTTCGTCACAGGTTCACCGCTTCCAATTTGTCGTATGAAGTTTCGTAACGCTCTGCACGCATCATTAGCAAAATCTAAATCGCGAACCTGTAACAAAACTGGTAAATTTAATTTCCATAACCATTAAAATTTACAAATTATTAAGAAAACTGCAAAAACATAATGTGTTCAGTTTTTATTCGCTGCCTATTGCTTTTAATGGCTGAGAATTTTGTGAAATATAACTACCACGATGTAGTCAACAGTCTATGGTCTGTGGAGCACGAATCGGGATCGAACCCAGTTAGGCTGTAACTGCAGTATAAATCACAACGTCATCAGTTTTTTATTTACTGCTTGCTCTTTTTAATGCCAGGTTATTTTATGATATATAACGGTCTTTCTTAACTCCGAGGTCGACAGATTGGTACCAGTCTTGTCTGGGAGGATAGCAGCACTGGTTCAATACATCGATAGGTCACCGCGTGTCATTGTAAAGGCCAGATGTGCATTCAATCACATCCAAACGATACCTAATGAAGTTTAATGCATGCCGCATCCTTCAGGGATTGATCAACGCCGAGAGCTTTATCTTTTATATAACCAGGGTGATTGCCGATAGCACCTAGAGGTTAATAACAGAGCCGAGAGAAAGGTGAAACGAAGGACTCGCATGAAATGGAGGTGAACGCGTTAGTCCCCAGTAAGGGTAATAGCGTGTTGTGTCCGACTGCAGACACCAGCGGTTTGGAGTTTCGCAAATATCTCATCATCATTACGGTTATAAAAGCACAATTATATGGATTAGAGAACAGCATGTAAGCGTCGTCTAAGTGAATTATGCCTATGCGTTGACTATGAAGTAAAGGCTGCCAGAATATGAAAAGAAAAACGATTTTCGAGGAAAAAAAATGGTGACATAAAGAGAGAAAACAGAAAGTAGCCAAGCAAATTTTAGAAGGTGAAAATGAGCTCATTTTAGGGTAACACTTGTAGCTTCAAATCATTAGATAGAAAAAACTATGACTTAGATGGGAGACGTCCTCCTTTCAGAAACCGCACTCAAATAAAAAAGGATAACGCTCTCGGCGTCCATCAATCCCTAAGGGATGCGCCATGCATTCGACTTCATTAAGCATCGTTTGGAGGTGATTGAATGCATATCTGGCCTTTACAATGACCCGCGGTGGCCTACCGATGTATTGAACCAGTGTTGTTATCATGGCAGACAACTCTGCTACTACTTTGCCGACCCCAGAGCGATGGAAGGATTGGTGCGCCAGGGCGTGTGAATCGATCCCATGTGTGTGTCGCAGTGGCGCCTCCAACTACTTCGGCAGACGTGCCCCTAGACACCGCACTTATAGGAACTTTTCTAAACGAATATTTGCATAAAAAAAATAGTGAATCTAGTGATATAAGTGAGCGAACCTAAGCTTTCAGAAAGAAATGAAAAAAAAATGTTCGGCGTTGGTTAAACCTCTAGAGAGACGTTATTCATTTGCCACCATTCGTTGAATTGTAAAGTTCAGAAATGCATATCTGGCTAATATGATGACTCTTGCAAACTTAGCAATGTACTGAATGTGTTTGTAGTTTTCAAGATAAGTTTGATACGAATTTCCTGGCTCTGGACGGATGGTTGGCTCGATGAGTCCAGAGCTCGGGATCAAAGCAACGATAACCATGCAGGGCACCTCTAATCACTCTGCAAGAGGAACTCATAGTAAAATTTTTTTTTCTTAGCACGAGCCCCACGGATCTCCCTCATATGAGGGATCTCGAGCCGGTTAGTACGAGTTTGTCCATGAAAATCGATTCATTCGAACAGCTTACAACCCGAATCTGACGTTCACGATTAAAAAGATGTGGATCAATACCGGCTTGGACAATCTTCGTCGTTTACGTGCCAACATCAAACTATGACGAAGAGGAAGTCGAAGCGTTCTACACGGACTTGAAGAAGTTCTACCGAGAAGACCATACATTCTTCAAGGTCATCATTGGAGATTTCAATGCCAAGATTGGACCAAGAAGAACGTCTGAGGAACGTCACATTTGGACCCATGAATTAGAATGGAACGAACAGGGTGAGCAGCTCTCTGAGTTTATCATGGCGACCAAGACCATCCATGGTAACTCGCAATTCCAGAAGCCCCATCAATGCTGGACGTAGAAGTCTCCCAATAGAATTCCAATCCCAGCTCTTGGATTTCATTCGTTTCCTTGCATCAGTGATCCACAAAGGTTACGAGCTTTTCGCGTGTGGGTTGAGCTGGTGTTTGAAGATTCTTTTCTTCTTTATGAATATTGTTGAATGCTGACCGAATCGATTATCTCAGGAAGGCACGGAAAGCCGGGATAGACTGATACTCGTTGGATTGTAAAGTGCGAGCCATTTTCAGGCAGGTCTGAAAAAAACTTCTCGAGCCAGGTGGGATGAAAGGCTTACATGAGCTCCGTGCGGTGCCGAACCAGCACCGTCATCGTGATGTTTGACATTGCTAACAATGCTCTAGACGACCGTTACGGAAACATAAGAAAATAAAAGATTCGATAGATAATTCGAGTTTCAAGACTTTCTTATTCTTATAAGTTTTGCTTATTGCTAAAAAAAAAAAGACATCTCACTCATGAACACCGTACTGGCAACGAATTAATTTAATTAGTTAATTAAATTTAATTTCTTTCCAAGCGTTGTTTGTTCCGTAAGCATAAGAAGGCCTGCTGAGTTTTAGGAAGCTCCATACTTTCCAGGTAATTTTTTTCAGTTGCTATCGATTCATTGAAATTGGCGAACCTCATTTGGATGAACTGGTAACAAGGCGAATGTCTCCTTGTCCACACGATTGTTAGCGCAAATCACACGAACCCAACCCTTTTCGTTCTTACTGAAATAAGAGAAATATTACAAACTCATTTATACAACAGTATAACAATTGTCTGCTTATTGCAGCACCCTATATTACTAAGACTCTTGCATCAAGTGCTTTCTTCAAGGAACAGGTTCCTTAAAGTTTTTGTTACCATAATATGTATTGGTCCTCCCAACGGTTTATCGTCTCATTGCGGCTGAAAAGTGTCGGGTGTCGGGCTGCGATGTGCAATGGGGCCATTCGTCCACTCAGCAGGGTTTCCAAAAATGAGGGGTCCAGCGTTTCCATCAGGAAGCCCAGCTAAGAGTAAAGCAATACCAAGATCCACCACCGTCTTGGTATCAAGGTCGTATAGTGGTAAATCTCCCTCTGATTCACAAGAGCTGCGACTGCCCATGGTGTTGAGGACCTGGGGCAGACTTTGGTCAGGTTAATTTCGTGATTCCGGGGAACCACAATGGTTCAACTAGCAAATTTCCGAAAAGACGGAAATTATGCCGGAGCTCGTACAACTAGTGAAGACGGGTCATCCAAGTATCCAAGTAAAGGATAAAGGATAAAGCTCTCGGCGTTGATGAATCCCTGAGGGATGCGACATGCGTTCGACTTCATTAAGCATCGCTCGGAGGCAATTGAATGCATATCTGGCCCTTACGATGACTCGCGGTGGCCTGCCGATGTATCGACCTGGTGCTACTATCCTCCCAAACAAGTCTAGTACCAATTTTTCAATCCTGGAGGGATGGAAGGCTTGGTGAGCCATGGGCGCAAGGATCGATTCCTCGCGCGTGTCGAAGTGACGCCTCCAACCACTGCGCCACACGCACCTTTTTTATCCAAGTAAGTAAGTAAGTATAATATAATAAGTATTGGTCAGTTTTCTAATGGATTCTCTATATTGTTTCATTTTTCATAATAAACTGCTTTAACCACAAGAATTGTAGCGAACTTGCACTTAATGGTGTACAAAAATATTTTAAAGAGATATATATTTCTCTATATTATTTTTCTAAAATATATTTCTCTCACAAAATCACAAGTAAGCAGCTACTCAACGTACCTATTGTAGTACAAATTTTGTTTATCGCTCGCGTTAGTGGCGTGAACCCATGTGTTGGTGACGTCATGTTGTAGGCGAACATACGATTTGCATGGTACATCTTTATTCTAGGAAATTAGACAATACACAAAATAATTAGTAGAACGATGAGGCAATCGATACCTATCAATTCAACACAGTCTAAGTCAACTTTGCAACAGGTCTTCGTTCAACTGCTACGCGAATAGTTGTTCGTTTAAAAGTGGGACTAACCTACCACTACAAAGTAATTTCCGATTTTCGATCTATTTTCTTAATAACATCTATTTACCACCGCCACAAAGGTTCTCATTGTATTCCTGGTCATATCGTAAACTTTAGCATCTCCTGATGTCCTAGTGACGTGAAAAAATGTTTTCCTTTTATTGACGAGATTAGGTACATGAAACTTCCTGCGAATGTCCATGAACTAACTATTGGAAGAGCGACCTCACGCATGTGATTTTAGAATATCGTGTAAACTTTGTAGTAGCGATTTAAATTGCTAACCATTGTAGACGAGATAAAGGATAAAGGATAGAGCTCTCGGCGTTGATCAATCCCTGACGGATACGCCATGCACTCGACTTCATTAAGTATCGCTGGAGGTGATTGAAGGCATATCTGGTCTTTACAATGACTCATGGGTGGCCTATCGATGTATCGAGCCAGTGTTGCTATCCTCCTAGACAAGTCTGGTACCAATTTTCTGACCACGGAGAGATGGAAGGCTTGGTGGGCCATGGGCGTAGGGGTCGATTCCACGTGCGTGTCGCAGTGGCGCCTCCAACCACTGTGCCACAGACGCTCCTTGTAGACGAGAAACAATAAAAAAGGCTCTGAGGAATGGAATCCCCCAGAGTGTGCTACTGCAAGGTCAAACTAGTTCTAGCCATTGCGATATCAAGCTATCATAAAAATATTTAATACCATAAACAATTATGAAAGGACAAAGGATAAAGCTCTCGGCATTGATCAATCCTTGAGGGATGCGCAAAGCATTGAACGTCATTAAGGATAGTTGGAAAGACTGAATGCATACCTGGCCTTTATAATGACTCGCGGTGCTCTACCGATGTATCGCAACAGTGCTGCTAACCACCCATACAAGTCTGGTACCAATTTGCTATGAAAGGACAAAGGATAAGGCTCTCGGCATTGATCAATCCTTGAGGGATGCGCAAAGCATTGAACGTCATTAAGGATAGTTGGAAAGACTGAATGCATACCTGGCCTTTATAATGACTCGCGGTGCTCTACCGATGTATCGCAACAGTGCTGCTAACCACCCATACAAGTCTGGTACCAATTTGCCGATCCCGGAGGGACGGAAGGCTTGGTGAGCCTGGGAGCGGGTTCGAACCCATATGTACGTTGTAGGGCACCTTTGACCACTAAGCTACCAGCGTTTGCTTAAACAACAACACTTTCATATAACATCCTACTGTGGGAAAAATAATGGCCAGCAGATAAAATTATCCATTATGATTTTGAGTACAGCCACAGCTAAACTTGGTTTTGTGTCAATTTTTCTCCTCCAAATCTTTAGCATTGAGATTGCTGTTGAGACGGTTAGGGTAAAAATACTAACTGAGAGGAACGCAGAACGACGGCCTGAATAGTGCCATGCGTAACGCGTGAGACCCGGAAAAGGTAATCGAGGTTCGATCTGACCTGATGTACATGTTTTGCAAATAGCTTAACATGATTGTGGTCATCACAATAACTTTGTCAGTTGGTTAAGAGCATATGAGAATACGAGAGCATGTTTTTTATTCAGAAAGGCTAGTAAAAATATACATGGTTGGTTACGCCTTTTACCTTTTGGGAAGCCAAAAAACGCTGTCCATTAACAGTGCTTCTAATCCACGGGACCGAAGCCAGCTGTAGGTGAACGTGGTGGTCTTACATTTGTCACTAATTATCTACTACACGAAACGTATGGGGTCAATGTGGTAGAATGGTTAGAGGATCTTCGCACTAAGCACGTGGTCTTCGGTTAGAACCAGCATCCAAGATATACCAAGCTCTTCGTCCTTTCAGGCCAATAAACAGAGTTTTTGGGATGATAAGAATGTTGACTTGTTAGATCGCTAAGCACCCAGAAGTTATTTTATAAGTGAAATATGCATTCAATTACGTGTACGATGTTCAATTTTCTCTATGATGCTGGCTGGAGCGTATGGTGTACCTCTAAGGGATTTCACAACGTCAGATGTTTTACGATTTTATAATTCCACAAAAACTATTCCATCAAACCTTTGGCATCGTGCCGGGATCCAGAGTGAACAATAACCGTTTATCAGCTTCCGGAAAATCCGATTTGATCGGCACAAGAAAATACATTCCCGAACAGAAGTCGTCAGCAATTTCTGTAAAGGTGAACCCAGTTAGGAAAAAAAGGAATATTTAGGTGTTTTTTCTTTGTCTTCTCTACTGGTATGATTTTTTAAGGTTCTCAGCTAGTGTTTTGACATGAACACAGATGTTGACTCTGCCTTGTAGAAGATTATTTGTTACGAAATTATAATATTAGAAGGCAAAGAAATGAAGAAACTGACGGATCTCTGCGAAGATGGGACAATGAAGCACATTTAAACAATAAATGATCATAAGTGATCTGTCCTAGGATCGACTTTCTATTAACCTCGGCATTGGACTATGATTTCGTCGCTTTCCCTCTCAGCAGTTGCGAGGTTGTTAAACAGTATACGTTTATTTCCATACAATCACACACACACACACACACACACAACACAACCGTAGCTGACGTTTCGGCAGAATCGCCTTCTTCAGAGCTTGGAAGGGTACATTAATACGCAAGTTACTAGGTCAAGCGCTTCAATAGCCCAAACGGAAAGATGGAAATCTGAACTACAGCTACAAGATCTACGGCTTCTCGAAAAACCCACCGCTTTTTTCACCTGTCTTCCACTCTGCCACATAAAAGAGCACTTAGATAAGAAATGAAAAGTAAGGCAAGGTACGCCACTAGGTATGCTTAAGATACAAAAGCAGAGCGGAGACTATTTTGATGTATGAAGAGATTTTGATGATGTAGAAGTTGCGTACCTTGTCCTCGCACGGAACCTTAAAACACCAACGCGCAAACTCTTCGAGGCTTTTTGGACAAATTCCAAAAACCCTACAATGAATAGCAGGGAGGAACGCCCCGAGCTCACACGTGATCTCGCCCCGTACCTTCGCATCAATCATTGATGTATGGTGGTGCAGCCGTCAAGCATATGCGACTCTGAGAGGGTGTTCTTCCTCGGTGGAAGACAGGTAAAAAAAGCGGTGGGTTCTTCGAGAAGCCGGAGATCTTGCAATTATCGTTCAGATTTTTATCTCCTGTTTGTGCTGCGTTTCACCCAGTAAGTTGCGTATTAGTGTACCCTTCCAAGCTCTGAAGACGGCTATTCTGCCGAAATGTCAGCTGTGATTGTGTTTTATGCCTGTTATTGTATGATCTGGCCTATTTAGAAACACAACAAACAACGAACGGCTCTCGCTAAATGAACGGTAGTCTCTGACTTTCATGGAAAATGAACTGAATGGATTTCGTACCCGACAACTCGTGGGTGGACTTTAGCAAATTTACAATTCTTTCATGAAATAAATTCCTGGAGAGCAAAAAATTTGACAGCCTAAGCCTTGAGCAAAGAATTTGGTCTCAAAAAAGCCTTTTGTGAGTCTTCTGCAAACTTGCCAACAGATAAAGAATTGAAATCGGAAATTCGTTTAAATCACATCAAATCTGAGAACGGTTTCTTTTAATAATATGTCATACCCTATGAAGTTCGTGGGCGCGTGTGGCGCAGTGGTTGGAGGTGCCACTGCAGCGCGCACGTGAAATGCGCCCATGGCCCACCAAGCCTTCCATCCCTCCGGGGTCGGCAAATTGGTACGACTTGTCTGGGAGGATAGCAGCACTGGCTCGATACAACGGCCGGCCACCGCGAGTCATTGTAAAGGCCAGATATGCATTCAATCACCTCCAACGATACTTAATGAAGTCGAATGTATGACGCACCCCTCAAGGATTGATCAACGCCGAGAGCTTTATCCTTTTTTTACCCTAAGAATATATGAAGTTCATACTTGATGTAAGTTAGAATATCTTCAGGCAAACAAATTAAATGAATCAGTTTCATCAGTGGAAGCCATTTTTTTAAAATTTTATTTTATATGACCCGTCTTAACGTCTACTATGCAGATTCAAGCACTTCTCACAGACGATTCGTTTTCTCTCATCCTTTTTCCACGAAGATCTTCCAACTTTTACGAGTGGCTTCGGTTGCTGCTTGAGGATTTTCGTATCATCTTGAATCTCGTAGAATGCTGGTCGAGCAATTCACCCTGGAGTCCTCAGATAATCAGGCTGAAGCGTTCCAACTGGATTGCAAAGAGTGATTTTTTCCCAAACAAGTCCAATACCAATTTCCCGACCATGGAGTGTTGAGAAGCTTGGTAGGCCCGGAGCGGCATCGAAACAGCACCATACTTGTGATGACGGACATCTATACACCACTGTGCTACCCTCCCATTGAAAAGTTTAGTTTTTTTAAAGCTGACTGAGAAGTTAGAAGGTCATCTAATAAAACTATGAAAAAACAAATAAGTAAATAAATATTCACTGGGCGAAAAATATTACCAAATCCGTCGGCACAAGGCTGTTCGCTAGGTAGACCAAGCAGTTCAGCTTTCGTTCTGGAAAAAGCGCACCATTTATATTGATAACTACGTTAAGTCGAGTTGCAAGCACGATTACAACGGAAAAGATTTATTAATAAGCTCGGCGACACGCTTATGCTAATTATGGGAAAACCGAAACCGAATCCATTCAGCATCAGAACGAAAAAAAATCTTTTATAAGCTGAGTTAGGCAATAATGATATGCTCTTTACCCACCTTTCCACAGTACCTTAGCTTTTGCTGAAACCCATTAGTGTGTAATCAACTATTAGTAGTGCTAAGTCGTACTAAGTAATAGCATTTTATAATAGTAAATAGTCAGCGCAATGAGTTTCATCATAGTGGGTTTTATGGGACCGCTAGGAAAACACCTTGAGATGAGATTCTGAAGAATGGTTACTTTGGTACAGATGGGAATCCCGTATTGTGCTTCCTATGGTCACAAAGTGCTCCATACTGGAGCATAGTATCATAAAGACTAGAAAATCTAAATGGTAATAAGTGGCATACTTCATTTGCATAAGATTAATTCGTCGGCAACTAGTTGACCGCTTCATCGTCGACGTTGCTGGGATAGCTGTCAAGTACATATCGGTGGCCAGATGCTTAAACCGATAGTACTCTCGCCAGTTAGCAGCACCTCCTCGATAAGCGTCCTTTTGCACCACCTGTAAAAGACCACACAGCTGATGCTTCTGTTTTAGCGTTGAGTTTTCAAATCTGTTCTAAAGAGTGATGAGATAATGATAAGCTAATGATAGTCAGGAATTTATCAAGAACAATAGTAATAGTGTGAAGAATGAATCATTCGATGTTGATTAATCCCTGTGAGGTGCTCTTGTATTCAGCTTCATTGAGCATCGTAGGAATTGACTGAATGTAAATCTGGACCGCGCAATGGCTTGTGGTGGATAGCTGATGCATGAAGTCAGTGTTCTTATTTTCCCGTACAACTATGGCAGCAGTTTGCCGATCCCAAAGAGATGGAAGGCATGACGAGCCCAAACGTAGGACCGAACAAGAAATCGATTCGGTGTATATTATAAAACACAGCTAGCTACTGCGCTACACATCCTCCACAGAATACCATTACAATCGCAAACGCTTAAAGCTTTAAAGCCACGAAGGAAGCAAGACAGGTTGCGACTACGGTCATTTAAAACGTGATTCAGGTTACACAACTAAACGAGATGTAGTTCAGTTTCCCAGCTTGAGAAGTTGGCGCAAGATTCGAATAGAGTACCAGGCGAGTAACAGGGCAGAAGCGGAACATCAATAGGATGAACAAATAATCAGAAACTCATAAAAATTGATGTAGTTTTATACTTCTTTTTCTTTGCTCTTCAAAATTTTTAATCGTTCTTCCAACACTCATCAAACATATAACCGTTTTCAATTAGTCGGCTAAACTTCACCTGTACTTCCCATAGTGCCCTGGAGCTGGTCGCATCTGCTGCCGATGGGCGATTCGTCATTCGGAGAAAGACGACGTCCTGAGGAGGAGAAGTATTCGGCACAGAGTCTAATGTTAAGAAAGTCTGCTGGTCGGCGTGGAAAAGTCGTACTACGTCTCCCTGAATGTCATCCTTAAATGGTCTAAAAAGGAAAGAAAGAACTTACTAAAATTCAGCGATTTTCAGTTACAATAAAACAAACAGAACGAATTGTACTTTGTTTTTTACTTATTATTTACTGCCTAGCCTACTCTTTTTAACCGCAGGGTATATATTGCGAAATATAACTTCTTAATGATGTTGAAACATTTGCAAAACTCCGGGCCGCAGGTGTCTGCGGTGGGAAACGAACGCGCTAGCTATTGTCATTTCCGGGGAGTAACGCTTTCACCACCACACCATGCGGGTCCCTCGTTTCTCCTGTCTCTCAGCTAGTTCTATCGATCTTTTGCCATCCTGCAGTCCAGAGTTTTGCAAATATCTCAGCATCATTAAAAGGTTACACTTTGATTATTCATTCATTCAGTTTTTTTCTGAGCCAACATAATTTTATGTGATGAAAAGCAATAAAGTGGCTTAGTAAGTAAAACATTAGCAATATTCATTGCAGACATCACCTGTATCACCTGTAGTTTCTTTGATTGTCGAGCGACTCGAGCGAGCGCCAGTAAATCCTCCATTTTTCTGTCGCGTGCAAGAGTAGCCCAGTGGGTTCTGCTCGCTTTAGGGGCTCGTCAAACATCATATCTTTCTTCTAGGCTTTTCGTAAAGAACTCTGACCATAGGGTCGGTGGTCTTCCTGCAGTGCATTTAACATCCCGAGAAATCCAGTCACTAACGGGTCTTGTCCATCGGTTACCATTCATACGCATTACGTGTCCGGCCCACCTTATCTTAGACTTCTTAGCGTATAGAACGGCATCTTTGATTTTTGATCGTTGACGTAGTTCGGAGCTTCGGATCCCATCCCTTACATGTGTGAAACGGGATACTCCTAGCATCGGGCTTTCGACTGCGCGTTCGAGAACACTGAGTGATCTTTCATACTGCTTACGCAGAGACCAGGTTTCTGATGCATGCGTTAGGGCAGGAAGAACCGTCGAGTCGAAAAAGTGGGCAAGGAGACGGGCGTTGTTTGTTCTCTTCACTACATCCTGTAGACATAGAGTACCTTTTTAAAAGGTAATGTAAATTCCAAATTCTTTTTGTATTTTTACTTGATAGTTACTTTCGTAGTTGATATTTTATTGCTATCACAACGAAATCGCACATTCGCTAATGATTAGGACCAATATATTTCTTTTCATAGCACCACTCTTTGTATTGTAAAAAATACCTCTGTACTATGAAAATACTCCGTGATTTGTGATCTGTTTTAAAAATGGATGACAAAAGAAGTATTCTGTAGTTTGTAAAACTCCTGACGGCAGGTGTCTGAGGTGTGGAACGAATGCACTATTACCCTTTCCGCCTCAGCTTAACTTGTTTCGTTGCCGTTTTGGGCTACCTCTAGATCAGTTCCGTTGATGGGAGATTGATGACGGCGCTGATCGATAGAACTAATTGACAGACGAGTGAAACGGAGGACCCGCATGGTGTGGTGGTGAACGCGTTAACCCCGGCAAAGGACAATAGCGCGTTCGTTCCCCACCGCCGGACACCTGCGGTCCGGAGTTTAGCAAATATCTCAGCATCGTTGTCGTTGTATCACACGTAATACCCTGCTGTGATGAAGTATAATAGGAAGCAAATAAAAAGTTAACTCGTCAGCTTGTACGTAAATAAAGAAATAAAATAACACCTCGTGTTTGCTGAACAGAAGTAAAAAGAAATAAAAAGTTAACATTGTCATTTTATAGTTACTTAGGTAAAATATCGGTTAGGAAAAAAATAACGAGAAAAACTACTGTCGCTTACCGATTTAATAATATCGGGCTGATTTTCGTTGAACAACAAAAACATAAACACCTGCCATTCTGTGGATTCGTTAAGGCAGTTCACCTTAAGCACAATTTGCAACAAATTTACTAGAAAAACGTTAAAAATTAAGGTAATAGGTTACGGTAGCGTGTTATATACCTCTACGGCCGTCTGATGATCTTTGAGCAGGAAATGACTCAAATGAAGTTGATGCTTTACGTGACCCGATGATGATTGATTATTGACGGAGTAGGGTATCAGCGAGATTTTGTTTCCAGCAGCCACCTGCAAGAAGCGGAAATGACATGATGGCAATAACTCATTAAAGTAGTGAGTTGTTTTTTAAGCTCACCGTTATTCAAAAACGATTTCTTTGACATTATCACTGTATTAATGCGAAATAAGATTTAAAATAAAAGCTTCAGCACTCCATTCGTTGGTGAGCCAATCACAGAATTTTCTGTCAACCCAGAAATATCGGACTACTAAGGCAATAGAGTACCACATAACTGGAAAGTAGGGACAACTATCTGCAGTGGAGACGCAGATATCCGTCTTAAGACAGCTATGTCGATATTCCAGAGAGAAAAGACAACAATCGCGCCCACTGAACATTGGTGGTTGTACGAACGAATGAAGTGCTAGAGGTAGTTGAACACGTGAAGTAGGTTCATCTATGTATTTAAGCAGATAAGTACTTATAATTGCTCAGCAGTTTGGTGAGCTATTTAAAAATTTCACAATCGAGATATCACCACTCTGTGATGGTGTTAACATCGAAGTAAAGAGAGGAGTTCAACAAAGTGAAACATCTCGCCTAAATAATTCAGATCCACCATGGATAACTCCTTCCAAAGGTAGGAATAAGATAAAATGCGAATAAAAGGAATGTTCGGAAACTACAAAATCTTTTGTTTTGTTCTTGTTGATGACACCGTTCTTATGACAAGAATTAGCCAGGCTGAACGAGTGCTTAACCGACCTTGATACGCTTCTGAAAAGAATATATTAATCTAAATGTCGCAGAAAGGATGTTTATAACGGACAGATTTGTTTTTGATGCGTCATTCGTTTTCGACGAAATGAATAATTTCGAATGCACAGACTATGTATGTCTGCCTCGGAAAGTCAACATGAACAACGACGTAGCTCCAGAGTTGAGCAGCGAGAGGCGAGCGGCTTGGAGAGCTTTCTAGAGCATGGAGGATATAGTAAGGAGAACAAAAAACATCCGACTTCATGCACACCTTTTCTGTTCAAAGATTTTTTCCCAAACAGAACAGAGGGTACTGCTGAGAGTATCTCGTATCACGCAACTGAGCGAAGAAACTCTGAGTTACATTAACAGTCGAAAGTCAGAGACGTTCTCTTACTTGGATACTTGGACGACCCGTCTTCACGAGTTGTGAAGACCCCAGCACATTGGTGGTCTTGTTCGAGAATGGCAGCGCGTGCGAGTCTCATACGGTCATCTGTAAAACAACGGCAGCTGCGGGAACAGCTGATTAACTTTGTTTACGAACACGTCCGCCTAACGCGTAAGTAGTCGTCCAAGGGACGCTTGCATTCTCATGGAGGGGCCCGAATGCCCGAACTGTTCTCCTTGTACTATTCAGTTCCTCATTCAAGATGTTTCCCATGTTCATTGCTCGCCCAAGCTATACTTACGGGTGGTCTCTGCAATGAGAGATCAATCCAGTTCAATTTTTTCGCCTTCGCACCATGGGTTTTTCATGAAAGGGTCTTCTTTCGATTCATGCGCAGTCCGATCTATTTTCCCGATTCGTTGAGCTCGTCGATCACCTCTGCTTCGCTAGTACTTCTTTAGAAAATGACAATGTCGTCGCCAAAACGAAGGTTTGATAGGAATATTCCATCATTACGTACGCCTTTCTCATCCCAACCGAGTGGTTTCATTATCCACTGAGGTGCGGCACTGAACAGCTTTGGCGATATTGTGTCACCTCGTCGAACCCCTTTTCCTATGGGTATGGTAAGAGGTCGATGAAAAAGCTGTATTTTCGTAGTGCAGTTCCGACAACAGTCGGACAGAGTTCTTAGGCATGACGGGTCCACTCCTTGGTCGATGAGCGCTGATAGGGTTGCACTTGTTTCGACACTGTCAAATGCTTTTTCACAGTCAACAAAGGTTAGGACTACAGGCAACTGGTATTACCGACAAGTTTCGATGACCCTGAACACGGTTTGGATGTGACCCGTGCAGCAAAATATTTTCCGGAACTTTGCTTGCTCGACTGGTTGCGCCTCATCCGATGTCCTTGATATGCTCGAGAGGATAATTTTTGTGAAGAGCTTGTAGAGTACATTCAACAAGCACATGGGACGATAGTTACGAAGATCCTTTCGGTCTCCTTTCTTGGGCAGGATGACCGTGCCCGATTTCCTTTACTGGTCTGGGATTTTTTTCTCTTGAATGTAGGCTATCATATGATTTGCGAGAATTGCATGTAAATTATGGCCTCCAGCTCTAAGGAAATCGGCGGTGACGTTGCCTGGTCCTAGAGCTGTGTCCCTTTTCATGCTTTCATCGCAACTCGAACCTCCGACAGCAGAATTCTAGGTAGTTTTTCCCCGGCGGTGATACCAGAGTCTGGGACAGGGATTGTTGAACGGAAAAGGTTGGAACGTTTCCGCTATTAATTCCATATCATGGCGGGAAGTTTTGACGATCCCATCTACGTTCATCAGGACTGACAGTGGAACACAAGCACAAAAATCATCACATTATAATCAATTAATTAATTATTAATTATTTATCGATTAATTAATTAATCATTATAATCACTTAAGTCCCGACGGCGTTTTTTCAGACTGTTTCCTTTCTCTGCTTCTTCTAGTAGTTTCTTCTGTTTGTACCGTTGTAGATCTTCCTGCAAAGCTCTTCTGCAGCTGGCATTTATTACTAGCTGCGCTAGGCGTGTTGCAGTGGGATCAAGCTTCAGTTTCCTTCTGTTTTCGAGCAACTCTTTAGTAGTGGTGGAGATGCGGTCCGATCTTCTTGTTTGAGGAACTGAAGCGGATTCCGCACAGCTTTTCAGTCCTTCGACAAGCATCTTGTAGTCTTCGGTCGGGTCTTCTTTAATCTGCCAGTCACGTTTGGATAGGACTTCGCTCAGAACGTTCTCGTCATATACAGCTAGGTTCTTTCCTCGTGGTCGATGAAGGGAGTTCTTCTCCAGCTTGCGGCTGAATAGAATCTTCACGCGAAAAAGGCGGTGATTGAAACCGTACAGAATGACGAGACTACCGATGTGTCAAGTAGGCATTACCTTCTGTTTGTTGTAATGTGGTCTACCTTCGCACGAGTCATGCCGTAAGGGGCCTCCCATGTCCATCGGCGGCTTTCATTTTTCTGGAAAAACAAATTTCCATGGGGGAGATGTGCTGCTGACAATAGTATTGCGAGACGGTTTCCATTCTTTCTCCTAATGCAAAATTTCCGATCCTGTATTCGCTCTCGTTGGCTTTTCCTATTCTGGCGTTGAAGTCTCCGACAACGAATTTATGATACGCTTTATCATTGCGGATGAGTTCCTCCAACTGATAGTAGAACGCATTTAATTCGGGGTCATCAGCCGCGTCGGTCGGTGAGTAGCAGTTGATGATAGTGATCATCTTATGATGCGAAAGTTGAAGACGGAGGACAGCTATGCGAGGGGAAAGGATTTCGTATGAGTCAACGAGACTGACAATGGACGGGTGGACGTTCTCTAGCACGCCAAAATGTCGAAAATCAGGTGTGCGGGGCACATGATGCATCTGGACGACAGCCGATAGACGATAGACAAGCGCCATTAGCGATTGTATTTCTAGCGATATCAAATGCATAGCAGATGGACCACCGATACGATGCTCAGAGTTTTTAACGAAATCCTGGAAGAAAAATATGGTGTTCAACAAGTATTTGGAACCAGCAGAACCACTGGACTAATACTGTAGCTGACAAGGACAAATGGAAAATTTGCTGGAGCTTGCTCAAGTCACTCGATGACCAACGAAAGTAAAGATGACAAATGCAATTTTATTATTTTACTCCTAATACTTCGCAGTTGTAGATGGATGGTGCATCCAGTCATCGAAACGAAATGCACTACGGGGCCGGCCTCTCACTTGAGCTGGGATGGATTCTGACATTTCCAACGGAAAACCGTCTGTTGAGAGCAAATTATTATCATGATGGGATCCATCGAGATACCTCTATTTATCTTTTTGCGAAAAAACATTCAAAATAAGAAAGTTCATCACAAAATTTTGACTTTCTTCGTGTTTCTCGAATGATCGGAGTCGATTGGGCATCGCAAAAGTGACGAATGGCAGCTCCAAACACACGCGCGTTGATCATTATCAATGGTTTAGGTCACTTATTTACTTACTTTGTTGCTTCCTTTTTTAAACATAAGCCTACAAAAACGACAAATCGGAAATAGGAACGAAACTAAAACGCAAGGTAGGGTGAACAAAGGTAAGAGGAAGGTGGAAAAAAATTCTATCGAACAACGGAAAGCATCAAGCAGTAAATGATGTTAAGGGTCAAACTCGGTTTCGAAAAGAAAAGCAAAACATAAATCCGTCGAAGAAAGCAATCAAGTGGCGTATTTTTCCTTACACTGTCTCCAATAACGTAGTGTTTGTAAGCGGGTTCAATGATAAACCAACTGCCTTCATTCCCTGCACGATCAAGGTAAACCTGAAAGTGAAAAAGACTTTTCAGAACAAACTTAATAGCTGAGATATTTGCGAAACTCCGGATCGCAGTTGTCGGCGGTTGGGAACAAACGAACGCGCTACTACCATTTCTGAGGGATAACGCATTTACTATCACACCATGCTTGTCTTTCGTTTCGCCTGTCTGCCAGCTAGTTCTATCGACCAGTGCCACCAGCAATCACCCGTCAACGGGATTGATCCGGTAGAGCACAAATCGCGATCGAACCTAGTTAAAACTAGCTGGGAGACAGCTGAAAAGACCGACTTTTTTCTACAAACCCCGGCATAAATAGTTGATATAATTCGATCTTGTTGAAATGATGCGGTGGGTGAGGAATACATTGGGGAAGCTGGTAGACCACTTTGTGCCCACATAAAAGAACGCCCAGATGGGAAAGAGAAAATTCGACCAAGCACTTCTCTAGGTACATATAAGGCACAAAAGCACAACGGTGATGATTTTGAGGTAACTGTGCGGATCCTAGCGCAGGAATTGAAAACATCAATGCGTAAGGCTCTTGGAGTGTCTTGGATAAATTTCAAAAATCCAAAGATAAACCGGAATGACGAATGCCTCACTATCACACATGATCTGGCGTCTTATTTCAAAATGTTATTTTGAGCTGGGTGGGTCTCGATCGCCATCCCAAGTGAACAACATGAGGGCAGTCCCACTCGTAGCAGCACGGTGATCAATTTTGGTCGATTTGGATATGTCGTTTGTTTATGTTTCATCTCCATTAGTACTATAGATATTTCACCGAATTTAAGGTTACTGTTACATGAAATAAGTCCAGGCTCTGAGGTTGACGAAATCGCCGATTCGTCAGCCAACGAACGACAACAGCAACAATGACAACGAAAGTTAAGCAACTTCGCATCAGCTCAACTGGATCAGTTTATAAGATCATATAAAAATATAAAGTTTATAAGATTATATGTAAATATAAAGTTTACAAAATCATATATAAATAAATTGCTGAGAAACAGGTGAAACGAAGGACCCACATGGTGTGGTGGTGAGTGTGCTAGCCCCCCGCAAACGGTAATAGCGCGTTCGTTCTCCACCGCAGAAACCTGCGACCAGGAGCTTTGCAAACATCTCAGCATCATTACGGTTTCATTTCACATAGTACCCTGATTGTAGTAGACAGTAGACAAAAATCAATAATTAGTAGCATTTAAAAATTTACCGATCTCTACGATTGAATTTAAAAGAAAAACCATTGAGGCCATTCAATGATAGTTAAAATAGAAAAAGACTGCATAAAGAACAATGGTTAAAGATGGGGTACAATATAGATGTGGCCGCGAGTTCAATCACGCATCCTACTTTAACCAAGCTCTCCATCTCTAGAGGATAAGCAAATCTGTCTCCATTGACTGGAAAACACCGACCCACATTGATAGACGACCACAAGTTATTGTACAGCTCAAATATACACTCAGTGGTTTCAGCAGTGCCATGAATGGAATCGAGTGCATCGCCTACTACCGAGTAGTTAAGACCGATTACTTTACCTTCTCTTTTAAAGTAAAAAAAACACTTTGTAATTTTGAAAAGCCCAGTGTAACTCGATAATTTTAATAAAGCCGTAGTGCTCCTGTAGACAGTTGTGGGTTGCCCTATTGACGGCACCAAGACATCCGAGCCCGAACATACTTTTTGTCATAGCCGGTTGGTGCCTTTATGCCAACAGAACGATTTTTCTCTTGATGAGCAATGCTTATCGGATTGGTAGTAAAAGAATCTAGGACACTGTGGTTTAGTCTTAGGTAGTCGGATTTTTACAATCCAGTTTCTTCTAAAAGTTGGTGACGCAAAAAAGAATTTCAGCTACACAAAGTTGAACTAGACGGTTGAAAGTTGAAGTCCAATAACCAGAAACCTCACTATCGGTACTCCAAAACAGGGAACCTTCCAGATTTCAAAAAATGGCACCGAGGCAAAATCAATTAGGCCAGGAATGTTGGGAATTTTGAAGAAAATTAGAGCATTGGTCGACAGTGGATATAATTGCTTAAACTAAGGAGATATTTCTTAAACCGACGAATTATTGAGCTCATACGAGGTTGATAAAACTGCTTTCTTTGGCAAACGTTTCGACGTCTTCGTCTCCGTCTTCACCAAAGCCGATGATCCACAGTTGTTCGTTTTCATTATGTGCCGTCTTTGTTGTCGAATTGAGATGGATCTTCATCATTGGGACACCGCACCAATGAGCCATGTGCACCCGGTAGTGCTCTTCTATACAGGGCGGCTAGCTGCTAGGTGCTAGCTAACATATTAACGACTATTGCAGGATGAATTATCTGTTGAAGAACAAATTATTATCAACGGTTTGTCATATCAACAACAAGCGTCTAGTATGGTGTTCCACTGAAGAAGATCCGTATCGATACGAAGACGAAGACGCCGCATCGAGAAGACGAACAACTGTGGACCATGGACTCGGATCGTCGGCTCCGATAAAGATGAAGACGTCGAAACGTGAGCCGAACAAAGCAATCTTGTCAACTTTCAACGTAAGCTTAACAATTCAAACATGTTTAGCAGATAATGAATGACTGGTAAAAAAGATCAGTGTTTGTCAGTGCTTCTACGAAAAAGGACTAACTTTCATAGCGTTGCGCTCGCATTTCGCTGGTGAGTTTTTTTGCACCGTCACGTACTTGTCGGATTTTACGTGCAGTAGTTGTACGGTAGTGCCATATTGGATCACATTTCCAAGTGTTTTACGAAATTCCAGCTCGTTCTGCTCCTTTTCCTGCAAAGCTTATATATAATACATACTGAAATTCGGGTAAAAATCTATGTAAACTAACTTAAGTGATGCAGAGATATTTGCAAAACTCCGGACCGCAGGTGCATACGGTAGGGAACGAACGCGCCATTGTCTTTCCGGAGACTAGCGCGTACACCACCACACCATACGGGCCCTTCGTTTCACCTATCTCTCATCTAGCTCTATCGATCTCTGTCATCAGCAATCACTCATCGGCGGGATTGATCTGGGTAGACTTAGCTGAGACACAGGCGAAACGAAGGACCCGCATGGTGTGGTGGTGAACGCGCTACTCCCCGGAGAAGGCAATAGCGCGTTCGTTCCTCACCGCATACATACACCTGCGGTCCAGAGTTTTGCAAATATCTCAGCATCACTAAAGTTATATTTCGCAACATGCCCCGCCATTAAAAAAGTAGACAGGAGATAAAACGGTTAAGAATATGTAAACTAAAGTTTTTTTTCTGTACATTGATTAAGTGATACAGCAAGAACAGGAAAGCAATAGCAAATAATGATAGCAGAAAGAGCTCAATTCAGAGTCAAACAATAATTTCATTGAGAACCAAAATGGAGTTTTAGTAAAACCCAGGATCTTCTGGAAACCGAATATTATTTACTGGCGTCATTAATAAACAAGATTTTGCGGTGTCCATGAGCTGGCACAGGGTTGTTACAGAAAACCAGCTGTTACCGCCTGCTTGAGGATGGAGATTATCTTCATGAAAACAAGTTGTTATTAATGAGTAGTAATTAACTTGTCAAGAGCCGTTTTGTATAAAAGGGCGCAGACGAGTCAGCATGCTCATGCGTTCGTGTTCTGCTCCACCAGATTCACCTCTATATATTAAAACGTGTCACATCACAACGAACAACTACTGTGGCCACTCGACCCGAATCATTGAGTGCCATGGGGAAGATCAAGGCGTCAAAACGTTAGCCGCGATAAGGAGTTTTTGTAATAGCTTCATGCAAGCTCATGAATGTGATAAAAGATTGGTCAAATAGTTCTCCTTCTATTCCGTTGACGTTTGAGTAGGCTTTTATAGTCGGAGGAAAAAGGAAAAAAACAGCGAAAAAACAGAAGGATATCAAGAGAAATTTAACTCCTCACGATGCTCATCTACTTATTAATAAGTCGCTTTCTTTTCTAGGCGATGAAAGTGACCGACTATTTGAGGAAAAGAAAAATAAAAACGATATTCAGTTTTACTTTTTTTACTAGAATGACTAATAATTTTAGAAAGAAGAAAAACTCAGACGAAAATAAAAATGAAACAAAACCACAGTAAAAATTCGTATCAACAGAAATAATATATCAGTGCTTTGGCTCCCATAATGTCGTTTCGCAGACCATTTCAAGTGGTTTTTAGTAAAATGCGGTGGCAGAGTTCGACCTTGTCGGCCGCTATTCGTAGTTTATTCATCATGTCGTTGTCGAACGTTGACTCGCCACTGACGAATCGCTTCTGCTCTGTCCAGAATTGCTTCTGTGCCGCGTAGCGATTCACCGGACAAACTTTAAAGAGGCAGTCTGAAACGAGAATGGTATGGTATACATTACAAACAAGCATCGGGAGCTATCCATGAAGGTTTTGCAATTTACTCCTCCACTGATTTCATGTATAACTGTATTGTTAAAATGTGTTACTACATGAACCGACATCACATGTTATGCTGATCCACGCGTTTCGTGCTTTCGAGTCATTTCCTCACATCCACAAAATGCGACCCTCGTTGTCCTTTCTGCCTGTAGTACGCCTGTTTCTTAGGGATTTCGTATTAACCAATAATTCTTGACTCCAGAGGGATAGCAGGTTCTGTGGTCTCAGCACGACGTGGGCCTTGGTTGGTTGGGCCTTCTACATAGTGATCGGCATTGCTACAAACTACGCTGCCCTCCACTTATTAATAGTGCAATAATGATAAGAATGAGAAGCGCTGGTAGTGGAGATATGTTATGCATCAAGTCACACAAAGGTGTGTACTCCCATAGGAAAGTCGTTCCATCGTTCAGGGATCGATAATTTTATGCTGTTAGACTGAAAAGAACTCAAGAACTCTCTCCAATCCACAAAGACTGGTTGTGGGCGGGAGGAAAAGTTAGGAAGCTAGCACGGCCACCAAAAGATTTCAGATAGAACCTATGCTAGAAGTCTGCAATGACATTCGGCGAGCAACACAATATCATCAGGTAGAGATCGAAGGGTTCGATTATTCTTCGCGTGGAATTCTCAGTGAAAGGCTCATAGAAAGCGACTCCGAAAAAATAAACGCCGCCGAGGCGTCACCTTTTGTCAATAAAGACTAGCAACGACGTCATCTGCGTACATCAAGAACACAGCGAATTTGGGTCCGAAGAGTTCGTGGATGACGCGGGATGCGTGAAACCACAACCCAAGAAAGAGGTACAAGGATCTGCGCAAAATGTGATAGTAAACCGGGTAATCGCAGTAGTAAACCACCGCGTTTGAGCCATTTGTGGCTCCCATTAACATTAAAAAAAAACATCGAATGAAAGCTTATTCACTTAACAGCTCACTTATTTACCTTTATAATAAACAAACACTTGCGACACAGAAAAAATATTGCTTAATGAAAAAATGCTCCGAATATCGCAAACCTCGAAATTTCTTCGGTGGACTTTCTGGTCGACCATCTCTTAATTCCACTATACATCGATCATCAACCAAACTTTAATGGGCAATTATGAGTGAAAACTATGAAAATCTGCGCTTAAAACAATAAGAAGTTATTCAAAAAAACAATTTTCACTTTTTATCCCAAGTGGAAAAAAGTATGTTTTTACCAATTAGAGGCAGTGCCTCATAGGATCGCAAAGAAGCAAAAGTAGTGGTAGTAGGCACAAATGAAACTAGAGATCTCCCAAATTCATGCGCGACTTATGAGACACATGTGGGCGGATCGAGCGGAACGTACCCTAATGTGCTGAGGAAACCTCGTAGATCGGCCGTTTCTTCCGTATAAAGTGAAATAATATCACCAAAATGTAATAATGATGTGTTGCCGTTGTCCGTACTTATACACAGTGAGCTTTTATGTAGAAATAGACGTGACATGCTGAAAAAACACGGGTATCTCACAACGTTTTATAATGAGCTATAAAGAATTAATGGACGGTGAATCTTCGTTGCTAGGATAAAAAAAGGATAAAGCTCTCGGCGTAGATCAATCTCAGAAGGATGCACAATGCATTCGACTTTATTAAGCATCGCTGGGATGATTGAATGCATTTCTGGCCCTTACAATGGCTCGCGGTGGCCTACCGATGTATCCAGCCAGTACTGCTATCCTCCGAGACAAGTCTAGCACCAATTTGCCGACCCAGAAGGGATGGAAGGCTTGGTGAGCCATGGGCGCTGGCATCGATTCAACGTGTGTGCCGCAGTGGGGCCTCCAACCACTGCGCCACACGTGCCTTTCGTTGCCAGGAAGGAAATGTACTTCTTCGGATTTTTTTTTTGATGCTGTTGAAATATTGGAAGAAAATTTATATGAAATGAGCGACACGTATTTTTGTGCCAAGTTTTTCACTGTTTAAGAAAAAAGTAGTTGGAAAAACACATATTGCATAATTACAATGATGCCTAGATATCCGCAAAAGTTGGACTCCTGGCCAGATCGAACCACTGTTTCCCTTTCCGGGGCTCATCCATTACACACTGCACCCAGGGAGGCCTTTGCTCTGCCCTTCCCTCAGCTTTTCTGCTTAACGCTACCATCAGCAATCACCCGTTGGCTGTACTGAGGAGCATAAATCGGCCCTGAACCCAGTTAAGCTAAGGCTGTCGCCGAAATCACAATTTTAACCTTTTATTTTCTGCCGAGCGTGTAATGCGCGAGCCCCCGGAAAGTGAAATGGTGGTTCGATCAGGCCAGGAGTCGAAGTCTGCGAATATCGCAGCGTCGTTCTAGTTGCAATGCACATCATTCCCTACCGTAAAAAATTATAGTAGACAGCAAATAAAAGGTTAACATTGTGGTATCGTACAATGTCTTGTCGAGTGTAGGTACGTCTTAATAAGCAACGATATTAGTAGAAAAGCAAGAAGAATGGAATGAAGTCGTAAAAGCAAGAGAAATACGACGCGAAAATTTTTCAGATACGTCTTTTTTACGATAAAAGGATAAAAAGATAGAACTCTCGGCGTTGATCAATCCCTGAGGGATGCGCCATGCATTCGACTTCATTAAGTATCGTCGGAAGCGATTGAATGCATATCTGGCCTTTACAATGACTCGCCGTGGCCTACCGATGTATTCACCCAGTGCTGCTATCCTCCTAGACAAATCTGGTGCCAATTTGTCGACATCGGAGGGATGGAATGTTTGGTGAGCCTAAAGCGCAAAGATTGACCCCGTGTGTGTTGCCGGGCGAATCCGACCACTGCGCTAGACGTACACCTCTCTTTTTGCGATGTTGATTATAATGTGGAAAAAAGAAGTGGATAGAAATCGAGCGCAATCGATCGACGTGTGATCTACGTTCTGCTAATGGTGAGTGCTTCAGCATTTAACACCCCGCCGTTTCGTTATCACTTCTTTATCACCACACCTCCCAACACCCTTTCATACCTGGTCCAAGAAAATTCTTTCCTAAACCCTTAAATTTGTAGTGTAAGTATAATGTGGTCCCTTATTCGCATCGATTAGATGCAAATTTACGACCGTAACCAGTTGTTAGAAAAATATTTTGCTAGTAGCATAAAATTGGCAAGAGACCAAAATAATCAAAGCGGTTTATGTTCTTAAAGAAAAAAGAAGTAATGATCGAACTTTTTCTTGGCTTAGCCACTCCTTAAGTAGCTTTTTAGCGCCATTTAAGACTTTTGGCCCGAATTGCTAATGGATTATCCCTGATGTAAAAGTTTGTACATAAATTTCTGAAAAGTGACCGCGTAGAAAACATTACAGTACTTATTTAAGATAGTTTGAAAAAAAAATCGATTTCTTGAAGATATAAAACTGGCCATACGAAGTGAACTGACCGACAGATACTGTTTCATACGATCCTAGTAAACCCTTAAAAAATATGAAGGGTAACATTCAAAGGCAGTTTTCTTGAAGCCGGAAAAATCTGCGTCTCGGCAAACTTATAGGTAAAGTATGTAGCAAAATGATTGAAAAGTGTACTGTATGAGGTTTTGGAGTTAAGAAGAGTAAGCGGTTTTGATTTGAAAGCTCTATAAAACGAACGACGAGAGTAGAAGGAATTCGACATTCGACGACGAATTCGGCCTGGCGCTGACTCATCCGACGGCGCGGCTTCAACGTCGACGTTGAATATTTTTCATAATCGCATTAGAAAAAAGCAACATGATCGAGAAGAGAATGGGACGAAAAAGTGACTGTATGAATACTCACGTTGACTATTCTATCGATTCGAAACGTCGTCACCAAATCAATCAATCGGCCAACTCCTAAATTGGTACTATTCACTGATGGATCGATATTCCATTTACATAATAGAGAGAATATAAACGTAATAAAATAACTTGAAAATGAAAGAAGAGCACTGTTGGGAGGTCATTATTATAACTATGAAAACGATATATTGCAAAGCTGAGTTGTCAGAAAAATTAAAAAGCTAACGAAAAGAGCAATTTTTGCAGAAATGTCAATCAATTCCTATTTCCGATGCACACTGTATCTTCGTCATGAAGAGTTATTGCGTCCTGCAACGAAAGATACCATAACAGGGCGACTACTGAGGATTGAAATCATTACAAATACCACGAAAATTTGGTAGAAATAAGAGAAAGAACAAAGACAAAGTGAAAAAACATCAACAAGGCGATTCGAACGGAATAGGGTATTAAGACGAAAGCTGATGTGGAAACAATATCTTATTGGCAACTAGGTGAAAACGATTCTATGGCGCTTTCGAAATCGATCAATGGCCATAAAATCAGTGTTGGATATCCATTTTTACAGATTCTTTGTCTCCAACAGTCACTAAAAATATTTCCTACTGAAGGAAGTGGAAGTAGGAAAATCAACTTCTCTTCTCGAAAAATGCAAAGTATTCAAGTATTCAACATACCGACCACAACCAAAATCACCTCTTCGCCTTCTTAATTTCCTCCGAAGGGAAACTGGGCAACACAAATTCCGCTGGAAAAAAAACAGAAAAAACGAAGAAAAAAAAGTTCTCTTCAAGAGTATAAAACCAGCCACCATTCACCAGCCAGTCCTACCCTCTTCTCGTCTTATATACGTTCCTCACAATGAAAAAAAAAAACGAAGAAAAAAAAGAGCGTCTATCGGCTTAACGGTAGCGATGAATGTGTGAAAGCCGTACTGGTAAAATCAAACACAGCTGATGAAGCAGCAGAATTCGAAGCGAATCGATTGCCACTACGTGCAAAGTGTCATAAGCAGCAAATAGATTATAGCCACAAATAGAGACCGTACCTAAAGCCAGACACCGATCGAATATTTATCTATATTGACAGTCGATCGATATCATGGAGATTTTCTACTCGGGAACGTCTCGTCGTCGTTTAAGCTTTTCGATCTTGAAAGCATAACAAGTGAGGGAAATCGATGTGAGAAGCTTTGCCTAGCGTTGACGCATTTCTATGAGAAATTTCTTCTACGGTAGACTGAAAAAATTTAAGCACTACTTGTCTTTCTTTCACCTGCTTTTCATTTATTTGTGAATGTAAAGCTTCTTCTAAAGACTTTTTTAAAATCGATTTTATAGTCCGTAAGTCTTTTGCTATTCTAAATGTTTGTTTGAGGACGATTTTCTTCACGGAAGCTCTACATCCCAAAAATAGTAAAATCGTAACGATTTCATACATAAAGCTTTAAAAAAAACTCTCAGCGTTGATCAATCCCAGAGTGATGCGCCATGCATTCGACTTCATTAAGTATCGTTGGAAGTGATTGAATGCACGTCTGGCCTTTACAATGGCTTGCGGTGGCCTACCGATGTATCGGGCCAATGCTACTATCCTCCCAGACAAGTTTGGTACCAATGTGTCGACTCCGGAGGAGGGATGGAAAGCTAGGTGGGCCATGGGCGCGGAGATCGATTCCGCGTGTGTGTCGAAGTGGCGCCTGCAGCCACTGCGCCAACGAGTTCTTAGGATTTCATAGAATAGATTTAAAATGATATTAAAGTGAATACGTTGTCAAAACGTCGATGAATTCTGATATTTTGATGGCGTTCTCGAAAACAAATGAAGTAATGCATAGTGGTGATAACGGATGAACACAGAACTGAACAGAAAAAATCGATATCAACATGAAAACTCTGGAATTTTTATTTCTAGTGATTGGTTTTTTTGTGAAAAAACTTTACAAGAAGCAAAATATTGCTTGGGAGCGATCAATATCGGAGTGTTTCATCTTCGTATTCAGGGAGCTTCATTAATTCAGGTTTGATGAACATTTTCTAGTGTCACCTATTTATCCAGAACATTTCATTTGTTTAGAAGTTTTAGGCAAATAAAGAAGTAAACATGGATGACAAGTGTTCTTTTCTCGTCTGAGTTTATCAAAAGTGCGTACGAGGGTAGTGCGGTGACAACGACGCCGCTCAGAAGTTCGTGCTGTCTTTGGTCCGTCGGCCGTCCGTCCATCTCCCGATCAACTAGGCCTCCGTATCATTTCGACACCAGTCGATAATCAGTAACGAAATTTTTTCGGACGAAAGGATAATTATTACTGACCTCTGGAATCTTGCAAATGCAGACATTCAATGCTGATCGTGTGGATTAACCTTGACTGTGACGGTCACCACAAAAATACAAAACTGACTGCTCTATTTAGTTATTGTTTTTAAGAAAGCCAAGTTTTCATATCAGTCACTGATCTGAACTTTCAACCCTAACGGATTATTGGAAAACAATCGGATGGCAGTCATCGATTTTCTCGTAAAAATGTGCCGGTTGTGAAGCTAAAATGAAACGATCGAGATGTTACTTGATATTGCAACTGATTGAAAGTCATTGATAAACGATAGGCTACGGTCGGTCAAGTTAAAAGAGAAAATTCTGGATGGTGAAGAATGCACAGAAAAAAGTCGTTAATGAGAAGTGGAAATCGAGGGAAAAGGGGAAATTCCCGAAAACGATTCGTTCAACATCGATTTGTCACCTCTCCTCTTCTTTAAATCACCTTTTGTGCTTTTCCTTGATAGCCTGTTTTATGTTTTCTCCAATTTTATCCACGACGTTACGGATGAGGTCTTACCAGATCGGTTCCTACTTCACGGTCTTGTTTCTGATGCAACAACTTTACGTATTCTTGTTGAGAAAACGCGAGGTGTTATTTTTATTCATAATTCACGAATGAGCTGACGTTTCAGCGGACTTCGCCTTCCTCAGAGCCGCTTTCTATCTTCCACTTTCTATGAGGGTTCTACTGGGTATGTCGCGTGGAGACCAACCGCACAGAATTCACATGTAAGTGTAATGACGCCCACGCGACATACCCAGTGGAAGCCTCATAGAAAGCGGCTCTGAGAAAGGCGAAGTCCGCAAAACGTTAGCTTATTCGTGAATAAAAGATAAAAATAACACCTCGCGTTTGCTTAGCAACAATTTTATTCATGTCTGTTTTATTCGTCGTTTAACAAAGTAAATAAAATTCTGGTATGACCATTCTTCAGGTATAATTGTATGGGCCTGAGCATTACTTACACTGGGCAAGTAAGATTTGCTGATCTGACAAGATTTTCTTTCCCTCGAACCTCTATGTAGGATTTTCCCAAGTCGTATGATCCCTGGCGCTAGTTTACCCTCAACTGGGGCGTGCTTGGCAAACGTTTTCTTCCGTATTGTTTTTGTTTTGCGTTCCTAAAAGGCAAAACTCTCCCTCAACTACAGAGAACATCTTCAGAGATCGACTCCCCTGTACATGGTACCCTGAAAACCAGCAACATCCACCAACCGCGATCAGATGGCAAACCGTAGGAGGGCTGCCTATCATTATCACCTGTTTGGATGCTTAGTTAATCTTCATTGGTTGTGCAGGACCCAGCATATTTTACATTTGATGGTTTAGCCGTTGTAGTTAACTGGAGTTCGGAGGTCACTCCACCGAAGCCTTCCTTATGTCGTCATCACACCGTGCAGTCGCAGGGCTTGCAAATCGGAGGGAGATTTGCCACTATGCGACTAGTTTGACACCAGGGCGGCGATAATTTTTGGTACTCGTTTTCTTTTAGCTGGGCTGTTTAGTATTCACCAGAGTTTCTAGAACTATTGGTTGACCACCAATGATTCAATGAATCGTAATTGTTTAGTCAGAGTAAAAAAATTTCTCTTGCTCACCTTTTTCTTGACGTCAAGAATGCTTCGCACTACTCACAGAGCACTTCGGCGATGTCTTCTGAAATATAACCGGCGCTCTCAATATCTAGCCGGAATGCGAAGCTGTGATCTTTGAAATTTATCGCACCTCAGAGATTCTTGAGAATATACATCGAGGGCGAAACATAGATGGGCATATCACATAATGAGAAGAACAGACGACAAATGGACGGAAAGAACAATAGAGTGGACTCCAAAAAAAATGCAAACGCCCCCTTGGACGACTACCTACACGTTGGGCGGACGTGTTTGTAAACAACATTAATCAGCTGTGTCCGCAGCTGCAGTTATTTTACAGATATGAGACTCGAACGCGCTACCATACTCGAACAAGACCACCACCATGGACTACGATTGCGAGAGAAAAGAACCGATACCATATGTGCTGTGGTTCGCACAACTTGTGAAGATCGACCGTCTAAGTATCCGAGTAAGTTTCTAACTTTTTCCTTCAAAATTAAATACCATAACGTATTCATTCCTCCCAATGGTTTTCCGCTTCATCGTGGTTAGGAGGTGTTCCTGGGTGTCGGACTGCGATGTACAGCAGAGGGATTCGTTCCCTGGCAGGGTCTCCCAAACTGGGAAAAAGTCCAGCGTTTCCATCAGCAAGCCTGGAAGCCTGGCTAAGAGAGTAAACCAATACCAGGATCCACCACCGTCTTGGTATCAAAGTCGCATGGTGATAAATCTCCCTCTCATCTACGGGGGCTGCGACTACTTGTCGTGGTGACGATCTGCGGCAGACTTTGGCTAGGCTGTCCTCGGGATTCCAACCACGGTGGCTTAACCAGCAGATCTCCGAAAAGTGGTGATTATGCTGGGGCCAGCACAACTAGTGATGACGGGCCATTCAAGTGACAAGAAACGTTTTCATTACGATTTTAAGCCTCAGTAAACAAGTCAGTAAATTTCTGTCAATATTGCCGCCTTTAAAGCGGAATCAATATGCTTCGAAACCGACTTTCCTTGAACCTCGGTGTGCTTAATCAATACGTATTCTTTCTTTGATGAGCTTACACGAGGTTGATAATAATATTTATTATCGGCTAACGTTTCGACGTCTTCGTCTTCATCAGAGCCGATGATCCGAGTCGATGGTCCACGCTTTTCTTTCGTCTCGATGTGGCGGCTTCGCCTTCGTGTCGAAATCAATATGATTGCAGTTAGAAAGAAGATGATGTCATGTCTCGAAAAAAGAAATAAGGAAAATCGAAAACAAAAAACAGCATTAGAAAGAAAATTGTTCGACTTGTTAGCAACCAGATGATGCATTGATTTCAACTCATTCATTGTCAAAATCGATTTTCCCTATCAATTCAAACACATCTTTGCTCGTACTAAAACTTGTTGCATGAATTAATCCATCTGTAGATCAATTCCAAGAGCGTGTAGATCTTCTGATTTTGTCATGACAAAATATTGGTTTTCTGGAGCCGTCAGGAATCGTTTTCCTTATCGTTTTTGGTCTATGTGCGTTCTACTTCATCAAGTGAGAAGATCAAACAAGTTAAACCTTCTTAGTCGAGATAAAACGGTGTCACCGAAATAGTTGGTGATGTCGGCGGGTGCTGTGCTTTCGCTAGAGACAATTTTTAAAAGTTTTATATTATCTTCTTTTCGTTTCACATCATTTGACTTCACATACTGTGCCAATCCTAGCAGTTCTTTCGTTCGATTCGTTCTCTCATCCGTGGAATTCATCGGATTTCCATGTGGATTCAGTTTCTGTTCGAAGATCTAGTTGTCTTCAGGAATGTCAGTGAATGCTGGTTGAGTTAATTCTCCTTGTAGTGCTGGAATAACCGTGGTAGACCGTTTCCAGGTCTTCAACGCAGCCAATCGCCTGCCATTACGGATCTGTAGAAGCCTCTTCTAGACGTGTTTAGAAGCAATTTGTATACTGTGAAGTGATGGAAGAGATAGTTGAGTTAGTGTGGTGTCGAGCCATCGATAATGCATGTATTCTACAACATCCGTAGCCACTGCGCAAATCGAGCCGTATTTTACCAGTATCGCGTCAATTTCAAATCGATGAAAAATCCACAGTGGATCAATGTTTAAAATTATAAGCATTCAAACTTACAAGGAAAATTGTCTTCTATAAATAAGTGATGTGCTGAGTTCTCTAATGCGCTACTTATCGAGAATGTATTATCGCTGGTTGCAGTAAAAACCGGTAAGATGGAACATGTGCTAAAGGAAAATCATAGCAAAAGCCTTCGGATTTTGAAAGTAGTTGGCGCCTGTCTTGCGGAGAAAGTCGAATATTGCAATGGGAATATGAAAAGAATGAGATAAAAAAGAAATAAGGCAGGAAATGAAATTCCTCATAGAAAGGGATTTAATTGAACAACGGCGAACGGCGTTCCATTCACTGAAATAGCCGACTGATTCATTGTTGATTCAATATTCCAATTTTTGTAGCCATCCGAAAAAAATACAGAATCTCGCATTATTGTGAAAATCG
Source organism: Angiostrongylus cantonensis (assembly GCA_009735665.1). Lineage (NCBI taxonomy): Eukaryota > Metazoa > Nematoda > Chromadorea > Rhabditida > Metastrongylidae > Angiostrongylus > Angiostrongylus cantonensis. The sequence goes on from MQTX01000046.1 coordinate 1,175,266, forward strand.
TGAATAGAATTGTTACATTCATGCCGTCTAGTTTTTCTTTTTCTTTCCGCATATTATGAACGGTTGCCGATTCTCCTTCGTGCATAACACCTTTGATGCATTAACAAAACGGTATGAGTCCTATGTGGCTCATACGCGCCTCTATTGCTGTTATTTCGCGCAAATATAAATAAATTATAGCAAAATTTGACTCATGCAGTGCTACTGCGGTGTTGCTGCATTTGTTAGTTATTGATAGATGAAATTCTTCGGATTTTAAATGCACCATGCGGTAGCGCACGCTATCGTTTATATGTTAGATGGTTTCCGATGATAAGTTGTCATTCCGTCAAACCGCAGCAATTATAACACTACAAGTATTTCACCGATTACAAGACCACTGCTACATAAAATACGTGTAGGTTCTGAGGTAGACGAAATCGCCGAAACATCAGCCATCGGTCAACAACGCCAACAGCAACGAGAACGAAGATCTCTACCAACCTCAACAAAGCTCAACAAGATCAGTTTATACGATCATATGAATAAAAGGATAGAGCTCTCGCCGTTGATCAATCTCTGTGGGATGCGCCATGCATTCCACTTCATTAAGCATCGTTGGAGGTGACTGAATGTATATCTGGCCTTTACAATGACTCGCGGTGGCCGGCCGATGTATCGAGCCAGTGCTGCTATCCTCCCAGACAAGTCTGGTACCAATCTGCCGACACCAGAGGGATGGAAGGCTTGGTGAGCCATGGGCGCACGGATCGACTCCACGTGTGTGTCGCAGTGGCGCCTAAAACCACTACGCCACACGCGCCCACGATCATATGAATAAGTATATTAACTATTTATGCCGAGGTTCTTAGAAAGTTGGTCTTTTGAATAATTGTGGCAATTATAAAAATATGAGACGCATGGTGGCAAATCTCTCTCTGGTCCACAAGGGCTGCGAGCGACTGTCGGGGTGACGACCTGGGGCACGCTTTGGCCAGGCTGACCTCGGGATTCCAGGGAACCACAGCGGCTTAACCAGCAAATCTCCGAGAAATGGAGATTATGCTGGAGCCTGCACAACCAGTGAGGACGGGTTATTCAAGTATCAAGTATCAAGTATTATAATAGTGTAAACCAAAAATGTCTTAAAAAATGCCACTAATGTACGGAAATGGCTATTGATCGAATACCAAAACATGGCATGCTATTATTATTCAATGAATACGATGAGGAGTTTTCGTGAGAAAAATATGATGCAGATCAAATAGCAAAATGGCAGTTGACGCTTATTCAAAAAAAACAGATAATAAAGAAAATTCTGATGAAAATTTTCCGACGGCGTTAACCTTCAGGCATTTTGTGGTTGACAAAAGACGCAAACATCCGCAATTTGACAAAAAAAAGACCAACGAAAACATAAAAAGAGTAAAAAACCAGGACCATCGACTGTTTTTCTAGTAATTTACGTACTTGATAGAAAGAAGAACTTTGCTTGTCTATCTCGGTTTTTTCTCATAGAACACTTTCGGAGTCAAGCAAAAATAGGATGGGACGTCGGAAACAGCGATAATAAACCATGAAAGGTAGATGGAAGAGGAAGAAGTGGGCAAAAAATTTGTTCCGCCTATTTCATATTTACTTATCTTTTTTGGATTAGTAGTGCTCTTTTCACGAAATCTGGCTCAGATACTTTGAATTCGTGAGAAGACGTTACATCTATGTGATTACGGATTTTAGATAATACTAATTAAAATGCTAGTCAGATTGATTTTGTGAATATCGTTGACCATACGGCTTATGGATAAGAGCTGAGTGCAGAGGAAGATATGTACCTTTCTGTACAAACGAAACGCTGTAGTCATTTATATAGTGATACTTCATTTTCAAAAGGGCGCGTATTGCGCAGTGTACGGAGGCACCCTGCAACACACACATAGGATCTATACCTCGCCCCTGGGCCACCAAGCCTTCCATCCTTGTGGTGCCGGCAAATTGGTACCATACGTGTCTGGGAGGACAGCAGCATTGGCTCGATAATTCGGTAAGTCACCATGAGTCATTGTAAAGGCCAGATATTCAATCAATCACTTCCAACGATATATTTAATTATATGATCTTATAAACTGATCTTTTTTAGCTGATGCGAGGTTGGTATAGGTCCTCATTGTCGTTGTCGTTGTTGTTGGTGTTCCACTCGTAACATCACGACTCTGAGGAGGGCGAAATCGCCGAAACGTCAGCCATCGACCAACAACACCTGGAAATCAGTGGAGGCACAAACTGATTCCGGCTATATTAAGAACCTACAGCTCATCACAACAGCGATAGCAAGTAAATCGATATGAATGGGAATAATAAAATATTGATTGAAAGGTCGATCGGTGCCGGTGTGGATGCTCGTGAATGTTGGGACGGATTTCATTGTTATCGTTCGGTGAGAGGCGATGTTTCCATGAAGTTGTGTAACAACGGGAAACGATATTGCAAATATCGATGCTTCCTTTTCATATTTGATGATCAAAGAACCAAATAAAGAAAGCTTTTTAGGCTTGTCATCGACGATAACGCTGATAAGACGTTGTGGTAGATGGCAAGCATGAGCAACACCTTGACATTAATCAATATCTATAAAGAGCATGCAATTTGTGGTAGTTGCCCAGCAGTCAGAACAAGATGTTTATGGCAATCGATACTCGGAAAAGGACGAATTTTGTGAGATGTATTGCTGCCTTTATTCTGGGAAGGGTGTCACAATCTATTTGAACACAACCTCGACGACACGCTTTTTGAGCTTCAACCGATAAGATTTCATAATCTTGGCCTAAATATTTGTTTTTTGAGACAAAATCTGGACACAAAAGTTACCTAGTTGTTTAAAATTCAACAGGTATTTTACAAGAACTTCGATCTAACACCTAGCGTAGAATTTTATAAATTTAGTGGGTTGCACTATACAAAACACAAAAACTAGATAAGAATAAAGTCAGATTAAAAATAAAAAATTACTTAAGAACAAAAACTACTAAAAAGCACGACAACGTAACTCCTCCATCTGGGTCGACATGGAGCGGAAATGCTCGCCAGTGCCCGTTTTAAAACGGACGATATCGATGAGTAGAGCGACTGAGCGATGGAGCTCTCATATTTTCCATTTTCTACTGGACGCTACAAAGTGCGAACGATACTTTTCTAATTTACTATGTGTATATAAGCACTGTTACAGTGGAAGTGGGGGAGGAGGAAAGGAAAGGAAGGTGGTTTAGTGATGCAGTCCATCAGGAAACGAGGTGGGGATTCGACTCTTTTCCGCGTGCTGTCCCCAATTCGTGTAAGGATGCCCTAGCTCGGCTATCCCCAAGATTGCAGGAAGCCTCGACTCGACTAACATTCTACCACACTCATAAAGAAGACGACAACATTCAGGTAGCAGAGGAGCCCAGCACGAAATGTTTGAAGACTTGCGTGGGCGATGAAGACGAGGAAAACGATTCGAATGCAGGAGGAGGTGAGATCCACATAGCAGATGTGACGCCGGGACAGGTAATGTGGTAATAGTACCATTAAGAAGATAATCTATTCGAAAGAAGATAATCTATTTGAAAAAAAAACTGGTTGAGTTTCATCGGCATTCTAGAGGATTCATTAAAAAAAAACCGAGTACCAATGCTTCCGAAGCCGCTGTTTAAGATCATCCAGTTTTTTCTTCTTTTTTCTTCGAACGGGCACTTTGCTAACTCACATTTGTGTATATTTGTTCTTTGCCTGCATTAGAGTGCTTTCTAAGAGGGAACTCGTTTCATAGGCTAGGTAATTAAAGGATTTTGCAAGTATTTCACTTTATGGTCTCAGAAGGGGAAACAACGCGAGAACATTTCCATTCGAGGTAAACTGATATGATCGAAGAGTTTTTCACATCCTAAAAGACGTTGAGTGCCGAGATGGTAGAGGTGCTTGCGATCGACAATGGCCAGAAATGTCTCGTGCGGAAGCGACTTTTACAGAGACACCAGTGAGAAGACATCTAGTCAAACAGCAAAATACCAGAATAAATGTGATAAACATCCATTTCGGCGTTATGTTCGTCAGTAATCTGTCAATTTATGTAAATAACTACGGCACATGAAAGAAACAATCTTGTTCAAAATCTAACAAGTCAAGAGCGAAGCCGATCCGGTAACCAGGACGTCTGAGGAGTTCAAAGCTTGATGCCCTTTTAAAATTGTTATTTAACTTCTAAAGCTGTTTAGAATCGAAGTTTCTTAAAGGAGTGAAAAATGAAGTTCAATTTTTAAAATTCCGAGGAAATTCCAGGAAGCCGCGACCATCAAACATATAATTGTCTCAATAAAGAAGGGATACCTTAATAAAAGAAATTTCGCGCGATGGTAGGTGTTGCCGAAATATTAATCACGGAAAACCTGAGCTTTCTATTTGGAACATAAAGAATGTTATAGCTATATTATTAAACGTAAAAAACAACTACCGTTTCTGCTTGGTTGAATAAGGAACTGAGTGTTTCGTAAGTTTTGTCAACAATCACTTCTTTTATGAATGAATGGAAGCGCTTTTTTCCTTAGAACGTAAACAGAAGATAAGTCTATGTGTAGGAAATTAAGCGAAAATTTGCAGCAGTTCAAACCTCAACGGCCGGCAGAGCACAGACGGTTACCGTACTGGGTTCGAACTTTAGCGTGCAGAGATTAATATTGAAGGGTAGACGCGGTTTTAGATTGCAATAGATTTTTTGTTATTAGATGGTAAAACCTTCAATCTGAAATGGACACGAGAAGGAAGAGATCGTGGTTCTGAGAATTTCTTTAGTATTTATAGTCACTAAAATCTAACGTGGGCTTAACACAACTCCATGCGATTCTGGATACGGTATTCAGATCGGATGACTACCCATTCCTCCGTGGCAGCACTGCATTGCACTTTGTTCGTGGTTGTTGACAGTATGACGAAGTGTTAGCCTTACTAGCGACGTTGATTTCTTCGTAAAATTTAAAAAATAATCAGAAAACCTGAGAGTTTCTCTAGATTTTGCCAGAGTGGAATTTTGGCAAATAACAGTTAATGATCTAAAATATGAAGGAGATTTACTTGGCATGTTACAGGAATAAAAAACACAAAAGATGAGGGACTCGGCAGTGACCGATCTCTGAGGAATGTTCCACGCGCTCGAGTTCATTAAGCTTACATCCTCGGATGTGATTTAAATGTATATCTGACCTAGAAAATGACCTGAGATTGTCTATCGATGTATTTAATCAGGCTGTTATACTCTCATATAAGCTTGGCACCAATTTGTCGATTCGGAAAGAGCATAGGGTGCAGAATCATGCGAGTGACCATGTACGTGTTGCGGGGCACCTCTAGCGAAAGCCCCAAACGGGGCGGTATATTTTAGAAATGAACGAAAATTCGTTCTAATCTGCTTTCAAAACCCATATGTAGAAGTCAAACGAAGATATTAGGAGCTTGATGAAAATCAAAACAATCCCGCTGACAGGTGATTAGTGATGACAGAGATCGATAGAACTGCCTGATAAACGAACGACCAGCATGGTGCGGCGATGAACGCACTACTCCCCGGAAAGGAGAATAGTGCGTTCGTTCCCCACCGCAGACACCTTCTGTCCAGAGTTTTGCAAATATCTCAGCATAATTAAAGTTATATTTCGAAATATACCGTGCTATTAAAAAGAGTAGGCAGTGAATAAAACGGTTAAAAAAATCAAAATTTCCTAGGTCACGAATGGTGTAGAGAAAGCTGAAGAAACATCATCAAACGAATAAAAAACACAGAATTTCAACGAGAAACGCAAATATTTTGATTATGGCATCCTCTTACGGATAACCTGCTCTTCTTTTGATTAGCACACGCAAAGTTGCTGGTATAAAGTATAAAGCTCTCGGTGTTGATCAATCCCTGAGGGATGCGTCATGCATTCGACTTCATTAAGTATCGTTGGAGATGATTGAATGCATATCTGGACTTTACAACGACTGACGGGTAGCCTACCGATGTATCGAGCCAGTGCTGCTATCCTCCCAGACAAATCTGATACGAATTTGTCGACCTCGGAGGTATGGAAGGCTTGGTGAACCATGGGCGCAGGGATCAATTTCACGTGTGTGTCGCAGTGGTGAATCCAACCACTGCGTCACACGCGCCCATGCTGGTATATAACCAATATTTTTTTTGTTGTTATTTTTCATAGATATTTTCTCATTCCACGTTATATGAAGCTTGAATGCGACATTGTGGTAAGATAGTGAAGAGTTATGTAAAACGAACTTATGCCATTATCTTTCAGTTCGATAAGCACATTTTCTGGATCTTTTCCTGAGGTCCGTGCCAGTATTTTAGTCGGATTTAAAATCTGATAAAAGAGAAACAACTTTGTTTATCGTTGGATCGATCTCGTTGAAGTTTCCTTCTTGGATCGTTTTATCGATCAACTTATTTCTATCAATGTCGATTTCTTCTTTACAATATTAACGATTCATCTTTAGTGTCAATAGATAGATAAGATCCCATGTAGAGTTGAAAAGAGAAAATAAAAAAAAGGCGCCCATAGAGTTTGACAGCTGTTCGTCATGAAATGAAAACAATTCCTCACTACAGCACTTCATCGAACCTCTTGTTCCATATGAAAAAGTGGAAATACCTAATGTTAAAGTAGTGAAATCTTCTAGACGACGGCGTCTGAACAAATTTGTCTCCAGCTTCTACGTCGTAGGGGTCACAGCCGATTCTCGATCCACAGATCATTGCCGTCGACGGTTGTTTGCTGATAGTACCGTTAGGGTAAAAAAAAACTAGGATGAAGAG
>MQTX01000046.1:1186830-1209961 GCA_009735665.1 Angiostrongylus cantonensis
GCCCACCTTTTCGACTCAACGGTTCTTCCTGCCCTAATGTATACGTCAGAAACCTGGTCCTTACGCAAGCAGGATGAAAGATCACTCAGCGTTATCGAACCCGCTGTCGAAAGGACGATGCTAGGAGTATCCCATTTCACACTAGTAGGGGATGGGATCCGAAGCTCTGACCTACGTCAACGATCGAAAATCAAAGATGCCGTTCTATACGCCAAACAGTCGGAGATAAGGTGGGCCGGACACGTAATGCGTATAAATGATAACCTATGGACAAGAGCTGTTAGTGACTAGATTCCTCTTGATATCAAACGTACTGCAGGAAAACCATCTACCCGATGGTCAGAGTTTTTTACGAAGTCTGGAAGAAAGATATGATGCTCGACGAGTCCCCAAAGCGAGCAGAACCCACTGGGCTACTCTTGCGCGCGACAGGGAAAAATGGAGGATTTACAGGCGCTCGCTCGAGTGACTCGACGATCAACGGGACTACAACAGATGATACAGGTGATACAGGTGATGCTGAGATATTCGCATAACACGGCTGATGCCTAGGGTGAAAGGCTTAGTGGGGCTTTCACGCCAGATCGAACCAACGACCGTTGCGATATGTATTGCACAGCAACACTGACCACTGAGCTGCACTCGCGATGCAACCTGCGTTCTTCCAAATTCAAAGGCTAAAGCTTGCAATAGCATCTAGGATCGACTTTCTCTTAACCTCGGCATGGAACGGCATCGACAGAGCCGCTTTTTCGTCTGTCTTCCAGATATCTTCCAAGAAGACAGATGCTTTGAAGAAGCCGATTCTGCCGAAACGTCAGCTACGATTGTGTCGTATGTGTATTATTGCATGGAAGTAAACGTATGCTGTTTAACAACCTCGAGATTGCTAAGAGAGAAAACGTCTAAAGCTTGCGTAAAAATTTCTCCGTTCATATCGAAAGTATGAAACGCTCCGGTGCAGGGGTGTCCATACCTTGTATTCATTCGGTTCTCCAGGTGTTCAGTTTAAAAGGATAAAAGGGCAAAATTCTCGTCCTTGATCATATTCTGAGGGATGCGCCATGTATTCGACTTCATATGTATCGCTAGAGGTGATTGAATGTATATCTGGCGTATACATTGATTCAATCGCAGTGACCCACCGATGAATCCTGTCAGCGCAGTTGTCCTTCCATACAGTCTAATATGCCGATCCCGAAGGGATCAAAGGCTTGGTAATCTTTACACGCAGGATCGATCGCATGTACACTGCAGAGCGCCTTTAAGCACTGTGCTACAAGCGCTCCCTCCAGGTTTCCATGACTAGGTCTATAGGTATACATTATTCCAGCAGGGTGCTCATACTGGAATCCGTAACCACTACCTCAAGGAGAAGTATATTCACAAATTTAAATTGCTGTGCCATTAGCGCCTCTATACTCCACTCACAAGCGCTCCGTTTCGTTACAATACTAACTAATTCGAAATCAACTATGCTGAAGGTAATGAGTTGACCGTTCTTTGGATAACAAGAAAAAAAGTAACAAAATTTTATTTGACAGCTCGCTTATTTTCCAAATTCGTTATTTCGCTATTTTATTACTAAGGGCAGCCGCTACCTCAGGTCTTCGACAAAGCAGATTCAAGAACTCTCGTTGAAGATGTAGACATGAAGTGCCGAATGAACGCTTACCAAAAGGGGAATAGCACTGACCGTGGCTGGCAAGAAATTGATTTAACTACAAAGTAAAATTCTGTGAAAAGATTCTAAAACTCTTACACTACTGCTACTATCTGAGCTGGCGAAAAGACATTCATTGTCGAGTCAACCAATTTTTCTTTCAGTGAAGATCGAATGAATGGATAGCGACAATTAGGGTCAGCAGCATTAAAACACAAGTTAAATTATCAGCCGGTTGTCCTAATGGTTTTTCACGGCTAAGACCAAATTCTCTTTCGTCTCCAAAGGATTTTCACATCACAGAGCTGATTTGGGCAACGATGAACACGAATATGATTACATATTCTCGTTCAAATTCAACAGCACTGCGAGCTTTGCTAATTCACTTTTTGAACCTTTTTCGTAAATATTTGAACTTCAGGGCGCGTGTGGCGCAGTGGATGGAGGCGCCACGCACGTGGAATCGATTCCTGCGCCTATGGCTCACCAAGCCTTCCATCCCTCTGGGGTCGGCAAATTGCCACCAGGCTTGTCTGGGAGGTTATTAGCACTGGCTCGATATATCGGCAAGCCACCGCGAGTCATTCTAAAGGGCAGGTATGCATTCAATCACCTCCAACGTTACTTAAAGAAGTCGAATGCATGGCGCATCCCTCAGGGATTGACCAACGCCTAGAGCTTTATCCTTTTATCCTTTATTTGAACTTTGTTTAAACTTGTGCAGTTTACAAGTTCGTTCAACCTATAATGACTTTGTTGATAAAAAAAGTGTTCTTATGTGTTCCAACCCTTTTCTGACAGTTATTATACGATTATCAAGCTTTAGCCTCTGTTCATGTGCTTTTTCAAGAACATTGTTAAGTTACAATAACGGAGTAAAATGTCTTTAGACCACCGTGTGACTCTACACCCAGAAGCAAATACAACACCTGCACGAGACAACCAGTGAGATTCAGAGAACGTTAGTGAGTGCTGATGGTTGACCTCTGAAGAGTGGGAACTGGTCTGTGTCAGCCCGCTACTGTTTCAGTCAAGGCTTAAAAACAAAAAAACGTCACACGCACTTCGATACCACCAGACAACCAACTGAAACGCGTCATGTCGTTCTTGTCGTTACTTTTCGCTTCGGCGAATCTCGTTCGGAACAATGATGCGACTTCGAGTGGCGGTAGTGGAACTGCGCTTGATTGTGTCGTTGTAATCAACGTGGTGTTCCTTTGTTGACACTCATATGAATGGCTGTGACTCATTAAAAGTGATATGTGACGTGATTCCATTTGCATTATGTGTAGTGTAATATTGTCCACTTTTTATTTTTTGCCTTCTATAATTTTTATGGCAGGGTATTGAGCATGATGTGGTGAACGCACTACTCACAGGAAAGGACAACTGCGCGTTCATTCCCTACCGCAAACACCTGTGATTCGGAGTTTTGCAAACATCTCAGCAATCTCGAAGTTGTAGTGTAATAGTTTTAAGGTTACAAGTCAGCAGAGCTTTACATATTCAACTAGTAAGGAAAACTCAAGTGCCTGAAAAGGAATGATATCTGTTAACAAATCAATAAATTACGACTTTGTAAAAAAAATCATTAGTAGCTAAATAACGTTCGAAAGATATCTGGTTATGCATTTGTCACATAATGTTTAATTCTTACCTACACCTTTAATTGCAGCGTACAGTATTTCGCAGATCATTTACAACATGTCTCTCTAAATTTTGAAATCAAAATTTCAGCAGATTTTTTAAAAGAGGTTCTTCCGTAGCTGAATAGGTTTGGTCTAATAAGAGCTGTTATGAATCAAATTTCCTCTTTCGAGGTAATTCACCTCTGTCATTCCCTGTTCTTGTGAAGCAGTGTGAATCGGTTATTCATAGCCGTACTTGGCGCAGGTGATAGGTAACAGTTGAAAGCATTGATAACCTTTTAGTGAGTCTTCAATGGATACGAGGCATACAATTCTTGGTTCCATGGATAGGAATGACCTATCTATGTGTACGTATTCAGGCATACTTGCAAGCATGTACATGCATGCTTTCATGCAGATCGAGTAAGTAAAGCCTGAAAAACATGGAGTTATTTAAAGGCGATTCCAATCGCGCTAAGGTCCAGAATCATCCTGAAAGAGCACAGAAAATCCATTGATAAGTGGAACTTCTATGACCCTGTGCTCCAGTGAGTAATATGTTGTGAAAAGGATGAACTTCTCAGACTTTCTGTAAAGGAAGTGATGTTCATTGAAGTGAGCGATACCCAATGGTTAGCTTAAGGGTGTAAAAGTGATGAATGAGTAGAGTTGGTACTTGCAAGGATCATTTAACAACAGTACAGGTAACAGTACTTAGATACGACGTGAAAGCCTCCCCAGTGCTTGTTCCATTGACATTGTCTTCTTGCAACCGCGGTTCGTGGACTTTAACGGCCTCGTGTATATGACTTTACTAAACGCTAAGAGTAAACTAGTCGCCGCAATTTTAAAAGCAAACCATTCCAGAGAGTATTTATTCAAGTGGCGTCTAGGTGTAGGTAAGATGTTACTGAGGTGGTAAAAATTTTGTGAGACCAGTGAGTTCTTTTCTTTTCTTAAGAAATCTTAGTCTCTTTCCTAAGTTCTCCGATAATATCTCAAAAACTGGCTTTTCTTTAACCTTGGCATGGCTAAGCAATGTGCATTCTTTCACCGACAAGCTAGTACGAGGTGGATGAAAAGATTTATTCAGCTAACGTTCCGACGTCTTGCTCTTCCTCAGAGGACTTCGGTGTCAGCCTATATCTATACCGAAGAATACCTACTGCTTCGTTAATGCTACGAAGGAGGGATTGCATTGGAGTAAAGAATCCTTTGCAGATTTTCGTTTATCTTCGTGCTGCTGTTTCTTCAATTCATTTTTTCCATTTTCTGTTTTCTACATCCTTTACTCGTATTGCGTTATGGTGAAAGATCCCCTCTATACCTCATGTGCTTCTATCCTACTCTTGCGTTGCCCACGTTCCCTGTTCTTCTGCGTTCGACAAATTTATACCAGACTTGCAAGGGAGGACAAAAATCAGTCTTTTCGTACACTGGCATCCTTTGAAATTACTACTTAGGGCAAATATTGTCTTCAGTCACTTCTTCGTTACTACAAATAGAATCGCATGCAGAGCGCACCCCTAAGGAATTGATCATGTTTTATCTCAAAAACTGGCTTTTCTTTAACCTTGGCATGGCTAAGCAATGTGCATTCTTTCACCGACAAGCTAGTACGAGGTGGATGAAAAGATTTATTCAGCTAACGTTTCGACGTCTTGCTCTTCCTCAGAGGACTTCGGTGTCAGCCTATACCTATATCGAAGAATACCTATTGCTTCGTTAATGCTACGAAGGAGGGATTGCATTGGAGTAAAGAATCCTTTGCAGATTTTCGTTTATCTTCGTGCTGCTGTTTCTTTAATTCATTTTTTCCATTTTCTGTTTTCCACATCCTTTACTCGTATTGCGTTATGGTGAAAGATCCCCTCTATACCTCATGTGCTTCTATCCTACTCTTGCGTTGCCCACGTTCCCTGTTCTTCTGCGTTCGACAAATTTATACCAGACTTGCAAGGGAGGACAAAAATCAGTCTTTTCGTACACTGGCATCCTTTGAAATTACTACTTAGGGCAAATATTGTCTTCAGTCACTTCTTCGTTACTACAAATAGAATCGCATGCAGAGCGCACCCCTAAGGAATTGATCATGTTTTATGCTCTGTGTTTTCGGTCGCGCTTATTTTCGTGGTTTTTGGTTTTAACTTGTCATTTGGGTTTCAGATTTCGTTGCCGATGTTTCGACTCATTTGTCTTGATGAGACCATCTAGCTGTTTAAGCTGACATCCATTTCGACCAGTTCTAGAAACGGCTGACGTTTTTCGCCACCAGTTACACTGCTGTGTCTGGTCCGAAGAATACCTATTGCTTCGTTAATGCTACGAAGGAGGGATTGCATTGAAGTAAAGAATCCTTTGCAGATTTTCGTTTATCTTCGTGCTGCTGTTTCTTTAATTCATTTTTTCCATTTTCTGTTTTCCACATCCTTTACTCGTATTGCGTTATGGTGAAAGATCCCCTCTATACCTCATGTGCTTCTATCCTACTCTTGCGTTGCCCACGTTCCCTGTTCTTCTGCGTTCGACAAATTTATACCAGACTTGCAAGGGAGGACAAAAATCAGTCTTTTCGTACACTGGCATCCTTTGAAATTACTACTTAGGGCAAATATTGTCTTCAGTCACTTCTTCGTTACTACAAATAGAATCGCATGCAGAGCGCACCCCTAAGGAATTGATCATGTTTTATGCTCTGTGTTTTCGGTCGCGCTTATTTTCGTGGTTTTTGGTTTTAACTTGTCATTTGGCTTTCAGATTTCGTTGCCGATGTTTCGACTCATTTGTCTTGATGACACCATCTAGCTGTTTAAGCTGACATCTATTTCGACCAGTTCTAGAAACGGCTGACGTTTTTCGCCACCAGTTACACTGCTGTGTCTGGTTTGTATCGACACCTGATCAAGGTGAACGTTATCCTTCACTCATAACTCAAATGTTTGATGTATGGATGACACCGATTGGCTAGGACACCTTAAAGTAATCTGAAAATGAATAAACGCCATATTTTATGTGAGATCGTTGGAAGCGATGGTAAGCGTTCCGGTTGCCGTAATGATCTTATTATCCAAGATACCACGCAGTAATTCTCATATAATATTTGTTTACCAGATTGGAAGATCTTGAATGTGCACCGCGGTGGCTAGAGATTTTCTATCGGGACTACAGGCACACTAAATCGGTCGGTACTTGGATAGCGTGCCTAATTACCTCATGCGTTCCATCCACCCGGGTCAAAAAATTACTACTATGCTTCTTTGGAAAGATAGCAACATAGATTTATTACATCCGTAGAACACCTCAAGTCATTGTATAGACCAAATATGTACACATGATGCTATGGATGGAGTCGAATACATGCGTTTCCCTTTAGGATGGATCAATGCCGGATGCTTCTTTTCATGTTCTTTTAAATTTGTTCACAATATTTAAAAAAAACCTTCAAGCAAAGTTGAAACTTGAGCAGTGTTGGATTACAATCGTTTCCACCTGATTAATTTCGTTAAAGCGATGTTCATGGCGTTATGCGAACATGTTCAATTTAAGGCAATACTGGTCACCCTGATGGTTGTTGTACTGGGTAGTTCCCCGTAGAGCCTGCGTTACCTTCAGCCTCAATGGTTTGGTTCCCGTATAACGACCGATTTTTGGCCTCATTGAATTCTCTTCGAGGGGAGTTTTTACAGCACATCGTTTAGAAGCTGTAAAAAGTTTTGTTGTCCGTTTACCGAGGATCCGGTTCGATCGTAGCAGTTTTCTTGAACATATTCTAGAAAAACTATTTATCGTCTCTTTTTATTGACTTTCTGATAGCACAGAAATGAACGATCATCATTACTTGTCAGCTTTTTTCCTCTTTAAAAATAAGCTACAGCTTTTTTGTTTTCGCATCTTTCTTATTCCCACTGAAAGCTGTTGCAAGCATATTTCAACGACGACCTTTATTAACCAAACCTATAAATAGTACAACCACCATGATGTTGAAATATTTGTAAAACCGTGGTCTGCAGGTGTCTGCGGTGGAAAACGAACGCGCTATTTACCCTTTTCAGCGGCTAACGTGTTCACCACCACACCATGCAGGTCCTTCGTTTCTCCTGTTTCGCCTATAAGTAGCGTTGCAGTATCTAAATATTTTTCAATTAGCACCTTCCAACTCTACCTCAATTTTCTTCTATAGACAATGTATAAGATTCGGAAGAACGAAGTCTTATCGGTGTTGGAGGTTTGATCTCAGTTATTTGGAATAAAAATAAAAACGGAGTAATGGGCGTTTATCGATCCTTAAAGATACACTTTCCATTCGGCTTTATTGATAACACCGTGAAGGTGATTGAGTGCACATTTGATCATAGAGTGGTTTGCAGATTTGCATCAAGTCATTCTTTTTATCTTCCCTGGGACACCTCATACTAATTTGCCGAGGACAAAGGGATGACGAGCTTGGTTAACCCGCGGCACCGTTTCAGACGAAGACCCACGTGCAAGGCACTGCTAACCACTGCCATATATACACCCCAGGCTGCCTATCTTTCCCCGTCATCCTTCCTTTATAATTTCACCAAGATGTGATTCCACGATAATTCTTTTCTTTTTTGCTTTCGTACTAAGTCATGGAGCCAATTTAAAGTTATAATTCTGAGCCGTATCAATTTCACTTCAATTGACAAGCATAAATGTAAATGCAATCTGTTGCTTGGTGAATATTAAATGGTTTTCAGGATTTTTCAGCTGTTAGGACATGCTTACTTTGATGTAAATCATTCCTGGTCTTTAATGGTAGATCGTATGAATTTGTTCCATTCTAGTTTCGACAAGCGCTGGCCGCCCATCCTTGAGGGCGGCGGTTGTTGTCACGGTGAAATCGCTAGAATGTCATCCCGTCGTGTTTGGCTTAGAAGCTAAATTTCTTTTGACCATCAGCCTGAGTCATAGCATGCTGCAAACATGAGTATCATGTATCACTTAGTATCGTGATCATCATTACCACTGTGCCTGTCATCGTCATTATCAATATTACACTCTTCACCATTTCTAACACCGTTAGTCATTACTTCATGCCGGAGAGCATATAAGTGGAGCCCCCATGGGTTCACATTGCAGTTTAAACACCTCAGTGAGTTAACATTACTCGTGTGACCAGAAAAGTTCCAATTGTGACATGGACCTCTCTTCACAAACCGACTTTTTTTAAACTTCAGTATAACTAATCAAGATGTATTCTTTCATTGATAAGCTAACACTAAGAGTGTGTGTGGCGCAGAAGTGGGAGGCGCCCTGCAATGTACACCTGGAATTGATCTCTATTGATAATTTGATCTAATGAATTGAATAATCATCTCCAAACGATGCTTGATGCGCCGCCCATCACTCAGGGATTGATCAACGCGGAGAGCTTTAGAGTTTTATAAGCTAACCCGGAGAGCATATAAGTGGAGCCCCCATGGGTTCACATTGCAGTTTAAACACCTCAGTGAGTTAACATTACTCGTGTGACCAGAAAAAGTTCCAATTCTGACATGGACCTCTCTTCACAAACCGACTTTTTTTAAACTTCAGTATAACTAATCAAGATGTATTCTTTCATTGATAAGCTAACACTAAGAGTGTGTGTGGCGCAGAAGTGGGAGGCGCCCTGCAATGTACACCTGGAATTGATCTCTATTGATAATTTGATCTAATGAATTGAATAATCATCTCCAAACGATGCTTGATGCGCCGCCCATCACTCAGGGATTGATCAACGCGGAGAGCTTTAGAGTTTTATAAGCTAACACGAGTTTGATAATTTGGTAAAGAACTTTACAAATGAAACGCTAGCCGATAAAGTTCTTTGCCAGCCCCAGGTTACGTTATCAATGGAATGAAAGAGTACACGGGTCCCTTTATGCTACGTTAATATTCAAGGTCTGAAGAAGCTCAAGTAAATCTCAGTGGGCTCTGCAGAGTTTCAGAAGTATTCATTCGTAAACTTCTGGGTGGAAATTTCGCATTTCTAAAGTTAAATCTTCCAGTCGAGAAATGAACTGATTGTGGGTGCCAGACACCTTTGAATTTTCGAAGTTCTTCTTTTTATTTGTATTGATAGGGCGCCTTCTCGATAACTCTAATACTCACACATTCCTACCATTCTCGAAATATGTATATGGAAACCGAACTTCTATCACTGAGTGGCTTTTCATGATACGCCGTCATATTTTATTCGGATTCCAGTACTTGCTCGCATTCAATTAGCTGTCTCTCACCAACTACCGACCAACTTTTGCGCTCCAGTTTTACTTTTGCTTGAAGATTTTGGTTGTTCTCGTGAATGTCGTTTAATGGTTTAGTCGATTCCTCACAGAATTCTGTCCTACAGCTTTGCTGACTCTCACCATAGGCGCTCATCAGACTAACTTTGTGGACCAGAAAGAGTTTTCCTTAGTGAAATCTAACGCCAATTTTTGGACCTTGGAGAGTTGTAAGTTTTAATTGCCTCTGGGCGTGTAAAACAAGAACGCCGCGCTTATTATTCAACAAAATCTCTATTCACGGGGACTTTCGTGCTCACATTTTTGTATAGTCTCCTTAGAATCTCTCTTAGATTAGAGTGCGGGTGGTATAATAACGGTGGTGTCGTTAATGGAGAGCGCGGAGCTGATTTAGTGCCAGTGTTCACCAAGCCTTCAATCCCTTCAGGCTCGAGAAACTCACACCAGAAATATCCGAAACCAGCTGAATCCCACCCATCTATGTTGAAGAAATAAAACGTCTATCCCAGGATTTAGGACAAATCGACTGGTTTGGGATTGAATAAAATTCATAAACAAGGTGAACATCCTCAAGTGACAGCCGAAAAAGCACGCAAGAATGTTTGAAGAGCATTGTGGATGGTGAATTTCGAAAAAAGGAATCGAGTGTCAGAAGCGCTTGGATAAGCACAATATAATCTTTTATGTCAAATCGCGTAAAAAAAAAACGTAAAAGCCCTCGGCGTTGATCAATCCTTGAGGGATGCGCCATGCATTCCACTTCATTAAGTATCGTTGGAGGCTATTGAATGCATATCTGGCCTTTACAATGACTTGCGGTGGCTTGCCGATGTATCAAGTCAGTGCTGCTATGCTCCCAGACAAGTCTGGTACCAATTTACCAATCCCCGAGGGATGGAAGGCTTGGTGGGCCATGGGCGCGAGGATCTATTCCACGTGTGTGTCGTAGTGGCGCTTCCAACCACTGCGCCACACGCTTCCTTAAATTGCGTCAAAAATCGCGTAAAATGCAAAAAATATTTTGTAATTTCTAAATTAGGAATGTGTTGTCGATTTTTTTTCTCAACGAAAATGTTCGAATCTGTTTCTTTTCCATTGTAAACATCGCAGTTAAACACGACATGAAGCCTGAAGTGGCTTTCTATATTCTAATCCCACGTTTCCTTCTCTTTACATCATTCAATGGCGATTGTCATCTATTAGAAATTTAATTCCGAACCCACTAAGAGTATTGAAAATGCCAGCTTAGCTCAAAGTTAAATTTAAAACGGCGTGGAAACTCTTTAAGCATTTCTTAATTAGCGCATTTATTACTATCCCACTTTTTCGAGTACTCAAATTAGTCTTTTCCCGCTTCAAATTGTGTTAGAATACAACGCGGTGCCAGCACCTCGTTTTCATTGGTCTCAAACCGGTAGTGTAATGTTTGATAGCCTTCCCTATCAAACTGCTTTACTAAGCTGAGACCTAACTACCTTATAGGTGAGTTTCGGCTCCTGGAGGAAGTTCAGTACTGCAGCACATAGATAACCAACATTTTTTTCTCATTACTGCAACACGGAATTTTATAAGAATGTTCTACTTATTCGAACATTTCTGCCTGCTCGTTGACATGTTTACAAATGATGCTGTTTTGATGAGTGTAAAGCCGAACGTTTAGGTACGGTAGTGAAGGTTTTCTACTTGGGACTAGCATGAGGTTGACGTTGTTGACGATTCTTCTGGTAATCGACGATTCGACAACCGACATCATTCGACGAGCGATTTTTGAATGCCGACGAGTGGACGTGGCGTTCTGTTGCACTTCAAGAGTGCGCATCCTTTGCGCAGAACAGTGCAAGGACGTGAAATGCGGCGTGGACAATAGCGTGTTTGTTCTCCACCATAGATACCTGCGGTCCAGAGTTTTGCAAATATCTCAGCATCGCTGAATTTTTCTCTTTTATTCCGGCGGCTAAATTTGACTTAAGTATGCGACTAACAGTTCATATCCCGTAGCGTTTTTCCAATGCTTTTATAGTTCTGAATGGTCTGGTGAAAGCGTAGTTTTCTTGTTCAGCACTCGCGATGTTGTTATACAGCATACATTTGCTTCCATAGAAAAGCACACAATACAATACAACACAACAGTAGCTGAACCCGTATCTTTGGATCAACGTGGCCCCGTATCTTTGGATCAATTTCTGATGTGGTGTGGCGCAGTCATCAACCATATGCGACTATAATCAGCTGTTCTAACCTTCCTCAGAGGTGAGTTTCGGCTCCTGGAGGAAGTTCTGTACTGCAGCACATAGATAACCAACATTTTTTCTCATTACTGCAACACGGAATTTTATAAGAATGTTCTACTTATTCGAACATTTCTGCCTGCTCGTTGACATGTTTACAAATGATGCTGTTTTGATGAGTGTAAAGCCGAACGTTTAGGTACGGTAGTGAAGGTTTTCTACTTGGGACTAGCATGAGGTTGACGTTGTTGACGATTCTTCTGGTAATCGACGATTCGACAACCGACATCATTCGACGAGCGATTTTTGAATGCCGACGAGTGGACGTGGCGTTCTGTTGCACTTCAAGAGTGCGCATCCTTTGCGCAGAACAGTGCAAGGACGTGAAATGCGGCGTACAAAGTCAGTTCTCCTCAAAGTACCGTTACAATTTGATTTTTTCGTTTTTACGTGAAATCCTTTACCCTTTAGCTTCATTATTATTACATTGATCATGGATTCAACGGCGAGATCATATATTGCAACGATTGAACCATATTGATATTCTTAACCGTTTTATTTACTGCCTACTATTTTTAATGACAGATTATAATGCGAAATATAACTACAACGATGCTGCAGAGATCGATAGGACTAGCTGAGAGACAGGCGAAACGAAGGACCCGTATGGTGTGGTGGTGAACGCGTTACTCCCCGGAAAGGACAATAGCGCGTTCGTTCCCCACCATAGACACCTGCGGTCCAGAGTTTTGCAAATATCTCAGCATCGTTGGAGTCATATTGACATTATTACTTTATGGCTTTCTTCATTGCACTGAATGATCTGGCAAATCGTTCTTCTTTATTGGTGGTTCCTTAGTTCTCAGAAAAATGTCGAAAAAGACGTTGTCCTCACAGAATCGCTGCATTCAGAATGTGATTCTAGTGCTAAACGAAACAAAACATTCCCCTATCAGTGAAGGCGGGCGTCTGTGTGCTCTTAAAACTTGGCATCATCCTGACACTATATTGTTTCTATTCAAAAATACAACAATCGTGCTCAACGGAAGGAAATAAGAAGAATCACCATCTAGGATTGGCTTGTGTGTAACTCGATGCATCTGTATGCATGAGTTAAGCTAAGTACCAATACGTCATAAACCAGAGATGGAATGGAGCTAACACGTTTTCTAAACCAGATCATAAGGCTAGGTGTGATGAAATAAAGATCGTTCAATGTCGATCATCTTCATAGGAGTTCGCTCATGCATTCGATGATATTAGGCAACGCAGAGTTGATTGAATGCATATTTGGCCTGTACAATGACTTGCGGTGGTCTGCCGGTGTATCAAGTCAGTGTTTGTATTCCCCCTCACGACTGGTAGGAATTTACCAACCTCGAAAGCATTAAAAGCTTGATGAGCCTTGAGGGGAGGTCATACTAGCGAACGATCCACTGTATATTGCAGGACATCCCTGAGCCACAGCACTACACGCGTTCCTATACTAAGTGCTTAGCTCAAAGTATGCATAGGCGACTATCAAGTGATAGATGGCAATTGGTGCAAATATTGTTTAAACTATTGGATAGTGATCAAGGTCGGAAATATTTTCTGCGAATATTTCTAGTTCTGATACTGCTTTCACTTGTTTGACACTGGTCTTTCGTCTCATTTTTACAATGTAGTCGACAAAAATGTTTTCTGATCACAATATGATTCTAGAGAGCAGGCAAAGAATCTGTCGTAAAATAGGCCTTCTCTAGGCTAGGATTCCAAGTGGGAATGTCAAACTTCTACCCACCCAGGGATTTCCTGCTATGGTTCCATTGTACACGTTGATTTGACATTCTAAAAAACTTCCAACCGTAATTAGGCAGTAATTCATTGGCAGCTCGTAGTATTACCTGTAATAGCTGTAGTCCCGCTGATCGTCGAGTGACTCGAGCGGGCGCCAGTAAATCCTCCATTTTTTTCCTGTCACGCGCAAGAGTAGCCCAGTGGGTTCTGCTCGCTCTAGGGACTCGTCGAGCATCATTTCTTTCTTCTAGGCTCTTCGTGAAGAGCTCTGACCATCGGGTCGGTGGTCTTCCTGCAGTACGTTTGACATCCCGAGGAATCCAGTCGCTAACGGCTCTTGTCCATCGGTTATCATTCATACGCATAACGTGTCCGGCCCACCTTATCTTCGACTGTTGAGGAACAATTGTTCTCTGGTGTCGCAGACGGCGTTGAATGGGTGGCGTCGTCTCGTCTCGGCTAGGCCGATGACGTCGTACCTCATCCTTCTTCCTTGCATGAGGAAGTCTTCTATCGAGGACTCGGATGCAAGTGTACGCGCATTGTAGGTACAGATCGTCACCATAGTTCCTCGTCATCCAGGCAGCTTCCACTGGCTCTGAGATATTCGCAGCCTCTCCGCACTCGTCCTACCCAACGCAGCGAAATTGGGGGCTCTTTCGGGGTCAGGGATACAGAGAGTATGTGCCAAATCGGCGCAGCAGAAACAGGGAGTCCATCCCCTGGATCCACCTGTGTCTCAGGAAAGTAAAGGTCGCTTTTGGTCCGCGATTAATTCCCTATCCGCCACCTGGGGACGCGCCACGTAGTCTTGCGACCAATCGGCTCGAGATCCCTCATGTGAGGGAGACCCGTGGCAGCTCGTAGTACTTTATAAAAATAAGTGAGCAATAAAGAAATTCTAGCATGTCCCAGGACCGGCTTTCCATGCCGCTGTGCAGCGATTTTCTACTAAATAATGGGAAAGAGAAAAAGGGCTGTGAAGAAAGTGAAACCGCCGAAACGTCAGCTACTGTGGGTTAATTGTAATAACAACCCCACGTCTTCTCATCAAGTCGCCCAAATACTTTGTTGTGTTTTGCTTTTTCATACCCAAGTTTAACTTCTTTAGCTGTGAACATGGGGCTGGGTATATTTACGGGTACCTCGCCATTCTCTTCCAGAGTGGATATGGCTATTCTTTATGGTCGACTCCTGACCGCTTTATAAACATTTGCTGTAACTCGGGTGCAGACTTCTCGCCAATTGATTCGTAGAACACAATCGCGTAAACAAGAAGAAGCCCACGCCCGTATGCTTGAATACGTCCTCGCAAATACAGAGGGTATATGTTAAATTGGCAAGTCGCTTTTGGTCCGCGATTAGCCCACTATCCGCTTCTTGATGATGCACCACGTTATTTTGCGACTAACTAGCATGAAATCGCTCTATAAGAGAGATCCGAGACATTACAAGGGTAGTTTTTTTAAATATCATTGGAAGCAGAGAGTTTTAGGATACGTTTCTATATCTGACATGGGCACATGTGGCGCAGTGATGGGAGGCGCCTTGCAACACACAAGTGGAATCGATCCCTGCGCCCAAGGCTCACCAAGACTTCCATCCCTCTAGGGTCAGAGCAGCACTGGCGCGAGATATCGATAGGCTACCGGGAGTCATTGAAAAGCCCAGATATGCATTCAATCACCTCAAACGATGCTTAATGAAGTCGGATGCATGGCGCATCCCACAGGGATTGATCAACGACGAGAGGTTTATCCTTTTTATCCTTTATCGTCATTGAAGGAAATTTGGTTTATGTAATGCTTCAACAATAGCTTGACGCTCCGTCAACTCCACTTCTAATCCATATGTTGAAATCTATAAGATGTGTATGGTCCACACTGAAATCCCTGGGCAAAGGGTTCTGGAACTTTTATCGCGCTTGGTTATCGTTGTTTCTTGTACATCCGAGGTGCCAGTTTGCATTTTTCAAGAAAAATTCTTCTAGAACGACGGCTATTCCTTCAATCATTCAGCGGAACTTTATGAAACGTATGGAACAACACTAAGCTCCTTCTAGGCATCACGACTACTGAATAAGAATGGGGAATTGTAAATGAGACATGATGAGTTTCATGAGCGTAAAATCCATTCTTTCAGAACCTTTGTGCTACTTTTTCAACCATGATCTACAATAGTTCGTCTTCTTGATGTAGCGTTATCGTCTTCATATCGAGTCGATTCATCCTTAGTGAAGCATCTCTGGAATGAAGCATTCTCATCCGGCGACGCTCTTCTCTACAGAATTATTTGTTGATAATAGCGATTGTCCGTTGGTAACAACTTGTTTTTTTCCACATAGTTTTTCTTTATCGGACTTGTCGACCTTGAAATGTTGCTATCCTTTATGCAAACCGATAATGATACTATCTCCTGCAGGACGGATTGCCTGGAAGAAACAAGTTGTTGTCAGCGGACAATCACTGTTACCAACAACCAGCTTCCTGTAAAAAGGAGCTTCTCCGTTTACGATTGCCCCATTCGAGACTTCACTGAGGAAGATCTGATTCGATGCGAAAGCGACCACATATCGACAAGACGAACAACTGTGGGCCATCGACTCGGAGCATCAACTCTGATGAAGGCGAAGGTGTCGAAATGTTAGGAGAATAAAGACTGTTTATCAACTTCGTGTAACATCATCAGACAAAGAATACATATTGATTAGTTACACCGGAATTAAAGGAAACTCAGTTTTGTGAAGTGTCACGTGTCATTGACTGACTTCGGTCTACATCGTCGCCTTCTCTTGCTTTGCTAACGAGCTCTTATTTTTATAAAATTTTATAGAACAACTAGCGAAAATTTCTTCAACTACAGTACTCTTGAAGCGATTTTATTCATCTCCATAATTCCTTATTTCTACTACACAGACGACCTCCTTATTCCTTGGCTACAATAGTTTCAGATAATTCTCACTCTTTTTGGAAATTTGCGACACATTGGAAAAAACCTATGTCGTATCAGTTCACCACATTGGAAAAAACCTATGTCGTATCAGTTGAAAGTTTGTTATTTAGGAGAAGCAATCGAAGATCGAGCGAACATACTGTTTTTGTACTGTTCCTGTTTTGATAAATCATTTCACTATTGTCGTCCAAAACGTCTCCATAGATACTTGGCTCTACCTTGTTAGGTCAAAAAG
This sequence comes from Angiostrongylus cantonensis, assembly GCA_009735665.1. NCBI lineage: Eukaryota > Metazoa > Nematoda > Chromadorea > Rhabditida > Metastrongylidae > Angiostrongylus > Angiostrongylus cantonensis. The sequence continues at coordinate 1,203,567 of MQTX01000046.1, forward strand.
TCAATAGGAAACTTTCTAGACCATAAGTGATTCTGTTATTCGCTTTTATTAACGTTTGTTCATAATTCAGATCTGATCTCAAGATTCCAAGTGGTATCGATGACGCCGCCACCTAGTGCTCGTGACGGTCTCGTACAATTCTCTCGACCATCCGCACCGACACCGTTGGTGGAGCATTTGCAAGAATCATCAACACAAAGACCCTTCGCAGCGACGTCACTCGCACAGTCGCCGCTCACCGGATTTCCGACACTGATCCCGTTTGAGCCTAACATCGACAGTATCCCGAACATAGACAAACCAACTTCTCGATCCCAATCGACATCAGTTCCGGTACTTCACTCAACAGTCATCAAGGTATAGATTGTGACGACTTTTCTCATAAATCGCAGTCAAAAACGGGAGCCACTCAATAATAGCGGCGATTCGAAGTTCTCGCAAGATGTTAGTTTCGTCAATGATCTAAAATGTTTGCAATCTTCCGTTATTAATATGTTTCTTTCGCGATTTTTTATTCAAAAAAATTTCCATTTAAGATGTTGTTTTTTTACTCTGAGATATCGTCTTATAGTCAATTCATCACCGCATTCGTACAACGCCAGATCCACGAATCATACAGCCGCCTGAATCGCTTGTGATTATTGGCGAATCCGACGAGGAACCGACAACTACCGATAATTGGCACCAACCAATGGCGTCATCGTCGTCGCCATCTTCAGGACTAGTTAACGGTGAGAAAGCGACGTACTCAGAATCACCGCTAAGCGCTCATCGTGATTGAGAAGTTGAGGGCGAGAATTCTTCAAATCGAATGCGTTCCTTTGCGAGACAAATATGATTTGACTTCATTTGCCTAACTGATTTCAACATTGCTTTTGGCTAACTGACGGACAGAGTAGGTGACACTATTGGGTTCTTTTTTTGGTAAATTTATTTAATCAAAACGTCAGAAAGCAATGAAGGGTTGCTACTCATACCACACCAAGAAAGTTGTTAGTTTTCACGCAGTGCAGGCGATGCATATCGATTGATTTTCGATTTTTTTTGGTCGTCTTTAATCTTATCGTTATCGTTAGAGGAGTGTTCTTCATGATTTCTTCTTTTTTAAGCGCTCATCTTTCCACAACTAGCGAACACCAGCGGCGGTGTGAGTTTGCCGAATTCGTTTATTTCTGAGGAAATCAGCGACAGCAAGCTACACAGTCGAGGTGATTCAAGTGGATGGACGACACAGAGGTGGGCCACATTTTTCTCACAGATGAAGAGAAAGTGAAGGAACGAATATTTATAGCCTGGTGTCGAGTGATAACGGATCCGATAAACTTGGAAAAAAGCAAGCTTTGATTAAGCTTTAATAAATTACGCAAAGTTCTCGAGTGATTCAAAATTGAGAAAGTTCTCAGTGTGGATATTAGTTTGTTTGAAGTAGGGTGCCACTTTTTCCTAGCCATAAATATGGCCACGACGAAAGTATAATTGATATGAAACCTTTCGCTTCATTTGCTTCATGGTTTCGCCAAATCGAATTCAGCATTTCCTAGAAGATTTTGGATATCTAGAGAAGCAATAAAATGGCTTACTGCAACTGACGGCTACAGCAACGTAATAGAGCCTATGGGCCCTATTTGGCTTGTGTTATCAATGTGACCTATTCCTTTCACTAACTTAACGGCTACTGATTTGCTTTTCTGTGATACTGAGACTGACGTCAACACCTCGGCGATGAGCTGCTGGCGTCGTTCCTATTTTACTGAACTTTCAGATATTATTTTTTCCAAAACCTAATGGAGAACAAGCATATGCAAGCGCAGCACCAGTTTGTAGACATAAAACCACAATAGTATGTAAATGCAGTATTCCAATAATATGTTAATAAATAATAATATGAACACATTTGACCGCCAAAGAACAATAACACTCTGCTCCATGTATGGCACACTTTGCCGCTAACAGTTTAAGAAGCTACTTCTCTCTATTTCAATGAGTCACAGCTATTCTACAATATATACGATTTTTCCCTATTTTTCGTACCTTGGCTAATTAACTTACAGAATACCGCCGATCGATGACTATAACGACAAATATCTACTTCCTTCTTACATAGTGCTGGTTCCTTCTAAGGGTTTACCGCATCATCGTGACTAGGAGGTGTTCCTGGGTGCCCGCTTGCGATGTACAGCGGGGATTCATACCCTCAGCAGGGCCTGCAAAACTGAGAGAGAGTCCAGCACTTCCATCAGAAAGGCAAGCGAGGAGTAAACCAACACTAGGTTCCACCACCGTACTGGTATCAAACTAGTCGCATGCTCGTAAATCTCCCTCTTATCCACAAGAGCTGCGGCTGCCTCTGATGGTGACGACCTGGGCAAGGCTTTGGCTAAGCTGACCTCAAAATTCCAAGAAACCACAATGGATAAACCAACAAGGCTCTGAAAAGTGGAAACTATGCTGAGGTCCACACGATGAAGACGGACCAGCCAAGTATCCAGGTAAGTAGGTATAGTACTGGTTTGGCTGCTGGGTTTACTGGAATTATCCTCTTCGTTGATGTTTTTTAGACGAGGTAACAAAAGAAAACAAACAAGCAATAAAATTAATTACTTGGAACATTCCACTTTTTTCATAACGTATTCTCGGCATATAATTCAAGATTTAACCACTTGCACTTTTTGTTTTGCCATGCGAAGGAAATGTTGACGTTTTGTGAAAGTTCTGAGGGTGTTTAACGTCTATTATTGTGATGTGATCGTATAAGAAAAAAGATTCAGGTGTTTTCCGGTGCTCAATTTTGATAACTATTACGGACAGATGAGAGTTTACAGACGCTTTTGTGCTCTTGTGATGAATCCGAGACGATGTCGAACCCGAGCGCGTTTGTTCACACCACGTAGTAACGGCTTGGATCGTAGAAAGACGTTCGTGGCGACAGCAGTCCTCCTTCCACCTTCACCTCTTCCAGCACCACTCCATCATCAGAGACTGTTACGGCACAAATTGTCGAGGTTTGTTCGCATGTGACAATAAACAGCATGCGAACGTCATTTTTAGCACGAAAGCACCACCTTTTTTGTTTTCCTTCCGAATGATTTCACCAAAATGAACCTTCATTATGCTTTTAGTCGTCGGTCTGTGCAAAAAAAATCATAATCTCGTTGAACTGGCACAGGATCAGATTCATGTTTTGGAAGCAATCGTAGTGACTTACCAATACCAATTCCGATTACTGCCCGCATGAGTACAAGCCACTTTTTGCGCCGGCCCCTTTTCCGGTAGATCGACGAAATTTCAGCACTTTCAATGAGTACTCTTTAGTGGGCTCGGCTAAGTCAGAACTTCTAATTTCTTCTTTTAATGTGAAAGCAAGCAAAATCTGCGAAACATGGATGGAACTCAAATAAATGAAGACTTTAAATCAATGGAAATGGTTAATTATGTCCGAATTGTACTGTATAATACATGAACCAGCAATGGCTTTCATATGAGATAAGAAAGTTGAACTTTGCTTGCTGCAAAGCTTAAAAAAAATGAGCAGAACTACCTACCAATATTTTCCGAGATACCGTAGTGAACCAACCGCTGAACATTTCCCACCTGGCTATAGCTTTTTATGGAAATGTTAGGACGCTGGTATACCGCGATAGTTCTGGAAAACATTGTGTAGTTTTAGTCCACAAAGCAGGTAAAGTTTATTACCTATGTCACCCACGAATTTTCAACAACCTAAAATGTTTGGGAAACAAAATTAAAGCTATGAGACCAGGCAATACGAAATGCGCAATGCATTCAACTCTAAATGTGGAATCAAGACGTGATCGAAAGTAAGCAACACGACGAGTCTGATAAGAATTTGCCTGAGGTCTTGGTAGGGACAGTGGGTGAGATCTAGGCAACAATCATGTGTGCCTTGCTCTCCATTTCTTCCCTTTGCTATACACACGCTTCTATGCAATCAGTATGAATGCATACTGTACACTGATTTATTACCATTGACTTAATGCCCACAATCACCGCTACCGTATCTTAACTTGCTGCTTCATCGCCAATATTTTTGCACCACAACCAATTCACCATAATGTCGCCTTTAATTTTCTTCCTTCTATAATTTTTGTGGCAGGAAATTGAGTGAAATAGAACCACGAAATTGCTAAGATATTTGCAAAACTCTGGGCCACAGGTGTCTGTGGTGGGGAACGAGCGCGCTATTGTCCTTTCCGGGGAGTAACGTGTTCACCACCACACCATGCGGGTCTTTCGTTTCGCCTATTTCTGAGCCAGTTTTATCGATCAGTGCCGGCAATCTTCAGCAATCTTGTGGCTGTATTTCGCTTAATATCCTGCCATAAAAATTATAGAAGGCAGAAAGTAAAAAGTAAACATTGTGAATTCAACTACAGCCTCAGCTTAACTGGGTTCAGTGCCGATGTGGGCTCCCTAGATCAATCCTGTTAAAAAGTGATAGCTGACGGCACTGATCGATAGAACTAGCTAAGAAACAGGCGAAACGAAGGACCCGCATGGTGTGGTGGTGAACGCGTTACTCCCCCGAAAGGACAAGAAGTTTTTCGTTAAATCTCGAACCACGCTGTCGCCGTTTCGATTTCGTATGAAACGTAAGTTAGTTAAAAACCTTATGAAAATTCTTTATACCCTTGTTGAGCAAGCAACATGTGCCTACTTTGTTCTTTATTCGTGAAAAAGCTCATATTTTGGCGGATTTCGCATCCCTTCAGTCAAGTTGACCTTCCCTGGTTCCGAAGAAGACGAATTCCGCTGGAACTTCAGCTGTTCCACAAATAGAGAATAAACCTCGTGCTCTGGCAACAGAAATGTAAAGAGTTATTGGATCAGTGAATAGTTCAAACAGAATTCATCCATAGAAAAACTTTATCGAAACGGGCAGTAGTGCCTTCGTTTTCCACCGCAGACACCTGCCTTCAGGAGTTGTGCAAATATCTCAGCAATCTTTTAGTTGCAAATCACCATAGTTGCGTACAAAAAATAGATAGAAGGTCCGTGGATTTTTCGAAAAAAGTCTGCTGCGAAAGCCTTCTTAACTTAGAGTGGAGCGGTTTTTTGGAAAGAATGCGGTCAGCATTCAGTTTTGTTAAAATTTGATGCACTTCAAACATTTTACCACCATGGTTTTCTTATCTCAGAATAAACTTTAGATGGCACAAAGTTTTCTTGATAAGTTTTCCTTACCTACTTTGATTAGAAAAACTTATTGTAGACCATCTAAAGGTTGGAACGCCAAGACTTTACCGGCGCAGAAAGTCGTCAGCTGGCCAGATGCTGTTGAAACGTTGCCAAGATTTTTCGTTGGCAGTAGTGCCTCAGCAAGTGGCAGCACCGATAACAAAGGTGAATACGCATCTAAAAACTTTTTAAGCACATAAAGGCTAAAGGCTCGTTCGGGGTTCGTCAATCCACTAACGATGCACCATGCATTCTACTCCATTCGCAGCAATGTAGAGGTTACTTAATGCATATTTGGGCCATACCAGACGAGATTTTTACCCTCCCGAAAAATTCTGGTACAAATTTATCGCAAAGTTCTAGTAGCCTCGCGACTAGCCGGCTCGAGATCCCTCATATGAGGGAGATCCGTGGATTATACAATATATATGTATATATATATGTATATACAAGGCTGAATAGAAGGGTGAAGCTCATCTCTAAGTTTTTTCGTGCCAATTTCGTACAAAGGAGGATAAAAAGGATAAAGGATAAAGCTCTTGGCGTTGATCGATCCCTAAGGGATGCACCATGCATTCGACTTCATCAAGTATCATTGGAGGTGATTGAATGCATATCTGAATAGTTCAAACAGAATTCATCCATAGAAAAACTTTAATACTTAGAGACTGGTGTGAATTCATTTACACTCTCATACATTGGGCGAACACTACCGCTATCAGCTTTAATACAACTTCTATGAGATCGAAGCCAATTTTGCTAGATCCAATAAAAAATCTCTGGATCTACACAAATCTTTCTTCTCACAACAAAAGGTTTTGTCTTCTACTGTGATAAAATTCTGATTTTCTGGGGGCCCAGGGCCCACTTAACGCATTTTGTGCGCTTTCTTTTCGTCCCGGGACGAGTATCGAAAGGAACAATCAATGTCTCTTTCATTCGCTAGAACTCGACGATTTTCCCAATTGCGTCGTTGAGGTCTTTGACAGTCTGCGAAACGTTTGCAAATTTAAAAATTTAACTTCATCTTTACTTCTTGCAAACATTTTTAATCTATAGACCTCTAAAGATCAGAAGAAAGTTTAAAAAAAAAACTAAAGCGTTAGGTGGACGAAACCTTTTCTATAGCCCACCCAGGATATCAACGCCTGAAGTGTTTTCGTTTTCGAAAAATCAACAGCACTTTGTGAAAAGCCAGC